>APFE031378300.1:0-11769 GCA_000404065.3 Pinus taeda
CCCATATACAAACAGCACCTTCCACAACAACCTTTTGTCACATCCACATTTTAAAAAATGCCTTGGAACGTGATTGGAATCTCCCATATTGCCTTTTTCATTATGCAAATAAATCTTCCACGGACAAAAATTTACAGCGAATTTGTTACAATCGGGATTATGTTTTATTTATTTCCTTTACAATCTATCACTTTTAAATTTTAAACATGGTTCTCTGGTTTTAGTTGGCAAATTATGTGATAAAAATGTGCTCATCATTTTCATTATACCTATACTTTTTTCCATTTTGTAAGTATTTAACATTGGCAAGCAATTGAATTTGCAACAAAAACGATCAAGAATAGCGGTTTTGTGAAAATTATTTATTATTTTTATTAGATTATTTTATAGAAAGTATGGCCAACAATTAGGTTACAAAAAGTATTCCCAACAATTATCTTCTCTCTCATAAAGTGAAATTTAATGCAATCATCATCTCCATCAAATAAATTGTCCGAAGGTGGAATTTGGCCCCAGCTGCCAATTTTAACACTTTTGATCTTTCAATGGTCTTAAGTTCCAAATTTCACTCCACTAAAACCTAAACCCTTAGTAATGATGAAAAAGTTTTAAATGGGGGAGAAAGCATAATATGAATTCTATAGAAAGTTTGGAATGATCCCTCATTACATTTTAATTGGCATGGAAAGAACATTAAACTAAGGAGATAACTCCCTATACTTTCATACAAAGGAGATAACTCCCTGTACTTTCATGGAATTGTTTTCAAAGTTTCAATTTTAATTTGAGAGCCACTCTTATAATCAATCACGTGCATTCTAAACTTTTCATTTAAACAAGACGCAACTTTTCATTTAAACAAGACAATTTATAATTTTCATTTAAAGAAGACACTTTATTGTTTTCAAAGTTTCAATTTTAATTTAAGAGCCACTCTTATAATCAATCACGTGCATTCTAAACTTTTCATTTAAACAAGACAATTTATACTTTTCATTTAAAAAAGATACTTTATACTTTTCATTTAAAAAAGACACTTTATACTTTTGTCAGTGAGTGTTGAACTTTTATCATAGTGAATGTGTTGAACTTTTATGGGAGTTGCTTAATGTCAAAGCAACATAAACCAGAATGAAAAGGGACTTTCTCATAGGGGAACTTTGATTTTCTTTTGTAGAGGCTTCCGATGTCATCCAGAGGTTACTACATATTTGAAGTAGCTGACTTATTATTTGGGCCAGTAGTATTATAGGTATCAAAGTACCATTGTATGTAGCAGTAATGTAAGACGAGTATAGACATGCTTACCCTGCCTCTCTCTCTTTCTTCTTCTTGTACAAGCTATGATTTTTATTCTCTTTATCCAATTTTTCTTTGTGGTTTTCTGGTTCAACCTCTTCCTCTACATCTATTGAGTTCTGAACACCGCACTGCTCCAGTGTGTCACTGGCAGTAACATTTTTCACTGCAGCTGTATTGCCAGGACATGAGATTTCAACAAATCTCTCTGATGTGTACACTTCAGATTTCTCCATAGAAGAAATAGTTTTCAAAGCTTTCAGATGTGCACTAACTAATTCCACAAAATCTGTGCCGGATTGTAAGATGTCATCATATCTACCAACATGAGTAATTTCACCATCTCACATTACCTGTGAAGAATATCATTTACATCAACAAAATATGGATCACTCATCTCCTCCTCTCAATAAATGATCAATAAACCCACTGTCCCTTTACCAATTACATTGAAAATTTTAATATCACTAGAACAGGATGAAAGAAATTCAAACCTACCAGAATGATGTTAGCAGAGGGTAAAAACTCCACTTGATGAGTTACAAAGACTACAGTCTTTGAACCCAAAATACCAAATATGCATTCCTATAACAAGCAAGTCCAATTTCTTAGATGTTTATGGACGTGAATTTGCACTGGCACAACCAACAATGTATATTATCCAGATTGAACAATGAATTGCAGAGTGCTACTGCAGAGCTTCATCATTCCATCAAAACATTAAAACTAATTAATTCAGCAAACCTACAGTATGTAAAGGATAAGAGAAACATACTTGGAAAATATGTTTTCCGGTATGTGCATCCACAACACTAAAAGGGTCATCAAAAATATAAATGTCTACATCTTGATATAAAGCACGGGCAATCTGTATTCTCTATTTTTGTCCACCACTCAAATTTAACCCTCTTTCTCCAATGCCTGTCACGTCCCCATAAGGAAAAAGTTCAAGATCTTTCTTCAATGCACAAGCATCAAGTACACTATTGTATCTAATAGTATCCATCTGCTTTCCAAAGAGAATAGCGTCTTTAATTTTCCCACTTTGTATCCAAGGAGACTCAGGGACATATGCTTTGGTACCACTTAAGCTAACAAGAAAGCAAAGGCTAAGAACTACATGCAAGATTCTTAATCTTCTTGCCATGGTTTTTTAGGAAGGGTAGCTATGGTGTTGAATCGGGTGATTATGGGTATGCTGATGGTTATGAAGGGTAGCTGTGGTGCTGAATAATGTAATTATGGGTATGCTGATTGTTATGAAGGGTAGCTGTGGTGCTGAATCAGGTGATTATGGGTATGCTGATGGTTATGAAGGTCATGTATAAAACCTCTGGTATTTTTTGTAACAATCATTTGTTTATTTTTGTTTTCTAATTTAGGGAAGTCGTTGCCCACATTTTAGATAATGTTATGAAAACACTTACGCTCACAGTTTGTGAGAAAACCTGTGCTATTCTTAAAATTGGTTGTTTTCTAGTTTGGGGCAGTCATGGCTCAGACTTCCCTAAAATGTTAGGAAACCCGTGTCATAAAACCTGTGGTATTTTCCAGCCACAGAAAACCTGTGCTATTTTTAGTTTGAATCATTTTTTTCGTTTTATTTTCTAGTGTAGGAGACTTCCAGAAAATGCTATGAAACCAATTACACATTGATTATGTCATAAAACCAGTGGTATTTTCAGTCTCAGAAAACCTGTGCTATTTTTACTCTCTATCATTTTTTTATTTTTTATTTTCTAGTTTGGGAAAATCGTTGTCAGACTTTCACAAAATGTTATGAAACCAATCACACTCTGTGTCATAAAACCAGTCTTACTTTTTGGTATATGAAAAATTGTGTTAATTTTAGTATGAATTATTTATTGAGCTAGGGGCTTATTCTACAATCCAGTATAATATGTAACAATGTCCAGCTACTATCAAAATTTACAATGTCCGATTACTATCAAAATTTAAATTTTATTCATGTCAGCCAAAACAACAATCTAAAAAATAAAAAGAAATTAAATGACTATGAACTGATGTTAAATCCTATTTAAAATAAATCGGTCTGATTTATTTTTATTTTCTAATTTGGTGAAATTTTAACTCAAACTTCCCCAAAATGTTATGAAACCAATTACATTATTAGTGTCATATAACCAGTGGTATTTTCAGTATCAGAAAATTTGTGCTATTTTTAATCTGAATCATTTGTTTATTTTTTATTTTCCAGTTTTGGGAAGTCGTTGATCAGATTTCCACAAATTGTCATGAAACCTGTTATAATCTCACGGTGTGTCATAAAACCAGTGGTATTTTTTAGTCTTATTGACCGACTAACATTAATAAAAATAAATATTTTTTTTCATTTTTAAGTATGCCGAAGGAATACAGGGAGGGCTTTACCAGTCCAAAACCGTTAGCCAATATTATTTTTTCATTTTTAATCATTTTGCGAAAGGAATACAGGGAGGGCCTTTACCAGTCTAAAACCATTCGCCGAAAAAGAAACCCTATTTGTCCGACTGTCATTCGACCACCAGTCTGAATTTATGCTATCGACTTCGAGGACCCGACACATAATTTGCCCTCTTCTCTGCACTGGAAGCCTGGTAGGATCTACGACAGGATCGTCATTGCATCTTCCACTTCCTGTCGCCTACAGCAAACCGAAACTCCCCCGGCTTCCCGGCTCGCACCAGGAAGAGTTCCGACCTTGCAGTCTAGATTTCTGTCCAGATTTCAGTTTCAGAAGGGTTTTGGGGGCAGGAGGATACATGCAATGCCATTGCCAATGCCGATTCGACTATACAAACAGACAGAGAGCTGGGCGAACAGATGTCAAGGGAAAGTGAAACGTTTTTTAAGGTTTTTTAATCAGACGACTGATTTTTGTTTAATCGTCTAACAAGAGATCTAACGGTTAAGATTAGGACAGAAAGGCATTTGGGGGAGTTCATTTCAGTGGGAAACGCCTTACGTCGTAATTACATAAATACTAATATAAAATTACGTAAATACTTATATAAAATTATATAAATATTATTTATATATGAAATAAAATGGTTTTTAACATTTTTCAATAAATTTAATGAAAATGGAAAGATATTTTTAAAAATTCGAGCTAAATGTTTAATTTGTAGAAATTGAGGCCCAAATTTTTTCAAGGTGCAATTCTATTTACTTATTCAAAAATATATCTTAAACAACAACAAATCACAATTTTATTAGACTATTTTCTCTATAAGTTAGACTACGCCTATATAAAATATTATTATTAAAATTAAGCTATTTATTAAATTATGGTTTAATTATTAAAATTAAGTAATTGAATTTAAACTATAAAATATGGTAGTTTAAGTGTTGAGTTTTTTTGAGATATATTTTCTAATTAATTTTATTTAGTATTTAATACAAATTTGTTAAAAATTAAGATAATTAAATAATGAAATTCAAATTGGAGTTGTCTTTAGTTTGACTTTTCGGAGGTTTTGTTGCCAGAATCTAGTGAAAAAAATTGAGGTGAAATCTTGATTTGTGTTATTTAAACTGGATTTTTTACTGTATATATATACATTTAGCACCCTGATAAACCCTATCAAACTTGTGATTTCAAAACATTCCTGCGAGATTTTAGAGAAAATAGGTCGGAAAACCCAACCAGGAAAGTTTCCAAAAGGTGGCACTAAAGACAACTCGATTCAAATTTAATAGATAGATATGTTGACAACTTAATTCAAATTTAATAGATAGATATGTTGACAACTCAATTCAAATTTAATAGATAGATATGTTGTAATTTTATACGAAATAGATAGATATGTGTTGTAATTTTATATAAATAAGCTATGATTTTGCTAAGAAAATAATAGTTTTTCCAGTAGGATTTTGATGAGATATGACTATTTTTTCGGAGATCCAGGTTGCAGTTGTAAAGTTTCAAAATTTTAGGTGCTCCGGAAACACTCATAATGTGAGTTTTTTCTTTTGAAAAAAATCACGGAATTCGGACCACGTCAAGGTGAAATTGTCACCAACTTAAACATGTCTATTAATTATATATAAAAATTTTATTTAATAATATTTTTTAATTAAAAGTAATTTATTTTGAAGTTTTGATTTAATAATTGAAATTAGGCCATTAGATCTAAATGGAGTCATCTACAGAGGTGGAGGAATTGCCCGTACGGCTAAAAGTGACAAGAATCAAGGAAAAAAAATTCAAAAAATCTTCCACTGAGAGTGTTTAAATCCTATTTTTTATGGTGGGTGGAAATGGATTCAACGCTATCAGAAACCTCTAGGGCACCCAAAATATTGAAGTTTGACAGCTATAACTTGGATTTAGAAAAATACTTAGATTTAGAAAAATTCCTGCCCAAAATTTCCATGATTTTCAGAGCAAAAAAAAAAGCTGGTTAGATTATAGTGATTTAAATACTAGAGATGATACCCAAAAAAGAGACGTTGTTGAAATTATGATTTAATAAATAAAATTATGTTATATAATTCAAAATGTGTTATAATTTTATATGAAATTTTCGTATTATGATTTAATAAATAAAATTATGTTATATAATTCAAAATGTGTTCTAATTTTATACACAATTCTCATTTAATAAATTTTTGTTTGTTAAGTGATCTATTATTCTCTAGGCTTGACCTTTGGCTTAGGAACCAAGGGGCATCTAAACCGTCAAAGTCACTTAGGGATCACACCCGGTCTAGGCCACACCAGCCTTTAGTTGACTGGATTTTTTTAACATGTCTCCTCCCCCTACCACAGGGCACATCCACCCACGTGAGGTTTGATCCTGGGTTTCCTTGCTGATGAGGCTCATACTCAATGGGTTGTGTTAGTGGGACGACAATTCACACCTGGCCTTGGCCACACCAGCCTTTAGTTGACTGGAATTTTTTAACATGTCTCCTCCCCCTACCACAGGGCACAACCACCCATGTGAGGTTTGATCTTGGGTCACCTTGCTAACGAGGCCCATCCTCAACAGGTTGTGTTAGTGGGATGATAATTTTTATTTAATAATTAATTTTATATGACATTTTTATTTAATAATAATTTTTGTATAGTCTAACTTATCGCCTAAATGGCTTTTTTTTTTCTTTTTTTCTTCAGAATATTTTTTTTGGTTAATTGTAATTAAAATTGGGCATAGATTTTTAAAAACTCTAGTTTAAGTTATTTAATTTGTAGATTTCTATGCATTTTAAACAACAAAAAATCAAACAAAAAATTACATTCTTTCTTGAAATTGTTTTACAAAATTTTGATGAAAAAGTCTATTTCTTCTATAAACTAATTACATCCTTCATCTTATACTGAAATTTTATTTAATAATGATTTTTAATCCTAATCAAAATTAAGTTGTTGTGAGGTTGTGGTTTAATAATTAAAATTAGTCGATAAATTTTAAATATATAAAAATATATTATTTAAATTATCAATTAATAAATTAAATTATATTATATGATTCAAATCTAATAAATTAATATATAAAAATCCTTAGAAGAAATAATAAATAAATTTTGTTAATGGTCATAAATGCCAAATTCAAAAGTTATAAGATGAACTTTTAAGCCCAAGTTTAATTATCAAAAGTAAAAAACCTAGGTTAGAATCCTATATCTTAATTTTGACAAAATTTAACCCCTGCAGATTTGACATGTAGTAAAATGGACGAAAGTTATGACTCAGTTGGGGCTCCGCCACCTTTCTTCAGTGAGACCAAATAGCAGCCATTTAATGCATCCTCCTCGGGCTTGCAAGAGAGATCCCATAATCTACGTAGACCATTTATTAATTTAATTTTTCAGGGTGGATTCGCACACTTCACGTAGACGTTGTAATCAAATTCCAGCCAACAATCTGGCTGTTTTTGGGGAAAATTCGTGCCGTATAGGGGAGAATTCCAATGTTTTATTGAATGTAATGCGGTTTGAATCCATGGAGTCCATGTTCTGTAATTAATGGCAGTATTGAAGGACCAATGATGGTGTTCATGGTGGGGATTTATCAGTCTAACATCACAGAATTGCTCAGAGAATGTTCATTTTCAATACAGTGTGACCAGTGCATTCCAAGTTTGGAATGGGGTATGCACTCTGAGTACATGCTAGTTTCCAGGCAGAACAGAGTGCAGTATGGAAGATGGTATATATAATCAGTCTCTGAACAGAGTATAGTTTATGGTGATGGTTGAGAACTGTAAATTTCTGCTGTTGAATGCGGGCAATGCATGGAGGCATTCTGATGAAGTGGGGTCTGTGAAAACTGATCAGTGTTGTGATATGCCATGTGGGTATATTCAATGAGTATATGTTAAGGAAAGAGAGATGTGGGTGGTGCACCAGTGATGCATAGAATCGTTAGGAATTACGAGGGAGAAGTTTGATGAAGTGGGTATTGGCCACAGACGGTGAAACTGTTGATCCTGCTGTTTGTAACGTGGAGGGTGGTATATACAGTGAGTATATATCGGAGTGACTAAGATAAAATAGAGAGAAGCTGGACAAACCTGAGATTGGAATGATGGGTTTAAAGGCCAAAAATAAGGTGTGTTGGATTACTCTATTTCTGCTTTTTATTAGTTGTATTTGTTTTACAGACTGTCTTTAGCAATGAAGTGCCTGGGGAGGTCCATGCCCTATTGGCACTCAAATCAGGGTTTGTAGACAGCTTAGGCAAACTATCAGACTGGAAATATGCAGTGAATAATATGTCCGTGTCTCATTGTTCATGGACTGGAATTACATGCAACAATAAGTCTAAGGTGGTTGCACTGGATCTATCAAGCAAAAACCTCACTGGCACGATATCACACAAAGTCCAATTTCTTATCCACATTTTGAGCTTCAAAATATCAGACAACCAGTTTTGCGGGCCATTGCCAGAAGTCATTTTCAATCTTTCCAGTCTGAGAATCCTTGACATCAGCTATAATTTCTTCAATGGGTCCTTCCCTGGGGGAGTTTCAGGGTTGAAGAACCTTGTGGACTTCAATGCCTACAGCAATGATTTTACTGGGCCCCTTCCACGGGAGTTTGCCGAACTCCGTAATCTGCAGAAGCTAAACCTTTCTGGGAGTTACTTCAATGGGAGCATTCCCAGCCAGTTTGGTGACTTGTCCAGACTGGAGTACCTGAGTTTGGCAGGGAATATGATCAGTGGTTCAATACCTGCAGAACTTGGGAAGTTGCAGGAGCTCAGCCATTTGGAGCTTGGGTTCAATATTTACATGGGTGGGATTCCATGGCAATTGGGGTACTTGTCAAAGCTGGTGTTTATGCATATTGCAAATGCTAATTTAACTGGGCCCTTGCCTGTGGAGTTGAGCATGTTAAAGAGGCTAGATACAATGATTCTGTATAATAACAAGCTTACTGGATTCATCCCATGGCAGTTGAGCAATATTGCAAGATTGGAGCAATTGGATTTGTCTCTAAACATGCTCACTGGACCGATTCCTAAAGAACTTTCGACACTCAGAAGGCTGACAATACTGAATTTGATGAGCAATAAACTCAGTGGAGGCATCCCTAAGGGAATTGCTGATCTGCCTAATCTGCAAATTTTGTATATCTGGAACAATTGCCTCACAGGAAGCATTCCTGAGCAGTTGGGTAGAAATTCTAGGTTAGTAGAATTTGATGCATCTACTAATCAATTAACGGGACCCATCCCCTCTGACCTGTGTGCAGGCAACAAGTTAGAAAGACTTATCCTTTTTTCTAATCAATTAACCGGAGAAATCCCTCAGAATCTTACAAATTGTGCCCCTCTGTATAGGGTCCGGATGGCTCATAACAATCTTAGTGGCCGCATTCCTTTAGGTTTTGGAAAGCTTCAAAACCTAAATTACATGGAATTCCCATGGAACAATTTTAGTGGGCCTTTTCCTTCTGATCTCTTAAATTCACCTAGTTTGCAACTCCTTAATGTTTCTCATAATTCTCTCCAAGGCAGCCTCCCTCCAAATGTCTGGTCTTCTCCGAGCCTGCAAATATTTTCAGCAGCTTTCTCAAATTTATCAGGCAAACTTCCCTCCTTTGAACATTGGAATTCTGTATACAAGCTTGAATTTCAGGGAAATAGCTTTTCGGGTAGTATTCCCAAAGATATTGCCAATTGCCAAAAGCTCTTGACCATTTCCTTGAGCCAAAATGAGTTGACTGGTGTGATCCCTCCTGGAATAGCAAGTCTTCCTAGCATCACTAACATTGATCTGTCTCAAAATGCCCTCACTGGCATGATTCCCCTAAATTTTCAGAATTGCACTACCTTAGAGTCCCTTAATGTCTCCTTCAATCATCTCGTTGGTCCTGTTCCTTCAGAAGGGATTTTCAAAAACATCGATGTTAGCGCTTTTGTGGGAAACCAAGGACTCTGCGGTGGAGTCCTGATAGAGTCTCCTTGCATGAATTCAAGTGGCGTTTACAATCCCTCATATTACTCTCGAGTCACTAAGAAAACTGTTCCGATTTGGCTGATTGCAGTGGTGACTATTCTAGCAATAGCCCTTGTCGTAATTGGCATAATATGGTTCCACAAGTACTATATTTGTTATGTTTCTGGTAAAGTATGCATGACAGAAGAACATCCTGAAAACCCTTGGAAGATGACCTCATTCCAGCGTCTCAGCTTCACAACAGAAGATATTTTGGAGAGCTTGAAGCTTGATAACATGATTGGCATTGGAGCAGCCGGTACAGTTTACAGGGTTGAAAGGCCGGGGGCTCATGTCATAGCTGTGAAGAAGCTACGGCGGGTTGAGAAAGAGAAAGAGAAAGAGGGAGGGAAACGAAAGAAAGGGGCATTAGCAGAGGTAGAAGTCCTGGGAAATGTTAGGCACAGAAACATAGTTAAATTGTTGGGTTGTTGCTCCAGCAATGAGGAGACTCTTCTTCTTTATGAATACATGCCTAATGGAAGTTTGGCTGACCTCTTGCACGGGAGAAAGGAAGAGAACATGCTCACTGAGTGGATTACAAGATACAATATTGCAGTTGGAGTGGCTCAGGGCTTATGCTATCTTCATCAAGATTGCCGTCCTGCCATTGTACACAGAGATGTTAAGCCTAGCAATATATTGCTTGATTCTGACATGACTGCAAGGGTTGCAGATTTTGGAGTTGCAAAGCTGATTCGAACTGGTTCGGAGGCCATGTCTTCTGTTACTGGCAACATCCCCTGCAGCAACAGCAGTGTAGAGCAACCACCCACCATACCCTGCATCAATGAGACCTTTCCAATGCGAATTCGCCATGGCCTTTTGTCTCCCACGACGGTTTGTCTCCCGCGCGAGGAATACCACTGTGCGTCCGTCCGCTTCCTTATTCAATTTTGGATGATTGCGATTCAATCGTCTAACCCCACAAATCTATGGTCAACAATAGGACACCAGGGCGGCTGGGGTCATTCATTTCAAATGGAAACGCCTTACGGCCTAAATATCTCTGAATTTAAGAAAAAGGAGAGAGGCCAAATTTGTGATCCCTCCTACCTATCAGATTCTAGGGTATTCCCGAAATTTGCAAGGTAACTTGACTTTTATTCTTTATATTTTTATCTTGACCATCAGTTTCTCCCATATTTCTAAAATTTGTTAGATAACTTGACTTTTATTCTTTATATTTCTATACGGACGATCAGAGTCTGATATTCCTGAAATCTGTAAAATATTAAAAAATTTGCAATCCAAATAAAAATAACCAATAAAATAAAATTACAAAGAAAACCCTAATGCTATTTAGGTGGGTATGAATGACAGGAACAAATTATTGCTTCAACTATTCAAAATTTCCCTTCTACGACCAATGCTAGACGCAGTCGACCTCAACGAAGAATTTGGTTCCTTTAGCTCAATGTGAGTACTGATCATATATTGCTTTCTTGTTTGAATTTCCTTCAAGGTTGAATACCAAACCAGTTTTGCCATGGCTGGATGCAGTATATAGAGCAGACAAGTTTCAGAAATATGATTATGGGGCTGCAGAGAACAATCAGAGGTATAATTCCATCTATCCTACTGCCTATGATCTGTCCAAAGTGCCCACCCAAAACTTGCTGCTCGTCTATGGAGGCTTGGACCCTTTGGCAGATCTAGTGGATGTGCAGAGGTTGAAGAATGAGTTGAGTCCAGGATACAAATATCTGTTCAAGCCAAATTTTGCTCATTTGGATTTCATTGTATCTACGACGAAGTCATGGCATTCTTTGAGGATGAGCAAAACATGGGCATAACCTTCTTTGAAAAATTAGCTTCAGATGAAGACACAGGGATGCAGTAGATTTCATTTTTTCTTCCTGACACACAATATACAGATGTAACGCATAGGGTTTGATCTGCTTGCAGATTATTTTATTTAATATGAAAATGATATTTTACTGGTAAGGTAATAAGTATTACCTTAACAAATAATTTTATATAATAGTAAATATTATTCCATTCTTTTGTCAAATGGTCTTTG
>APFE031378303.1:4839-18307 GCA_000404065.3 Pinus taeda
TCTCTTCTCAGAGATAAGCTACCATCGCCCTAGCTGGTTTTTTTATATTTCCAATTGTAAGCATATTTCAGTATTTTCCATTAATGAAATGAAGTATTATTTCCGTTGCATCTTTGTGTATATGGTTATCTCTGTATTTTATTGCATTCACAGTGAGCTGAAAACAATGGGCATCAAGCAGACAAAGCACAACAAACTGATTTTCAACACTTACAAGAGGAGGAAGAAGGCTTATGGACCATTGATTTTGATGGAGCAGTAAGGAATGATGGAGCTAGTATTGGCCGTTGGGTACGTAGTCCTTTCTCCACCCCAAACAAAGTACCTAGCAGTGTGAGAGTTTGCTCCTACAAGCTGGCCTTCGAATGTTCCAATAATGAAGCTGAATATGAAGCTTTGATTGTTGGCCCTTAGAAAGCTGAATGCAAAGAGGATTTCAATATATGGCGACTTCGAGTTGGTAATAAAAGAGGTCAGAGGTGAATATCAAGAAAAACATCCTAGGATGTGGGCCTATCAAAATGTAGTTTTGGACATCTTGAAGCTGTTTTCTGAATACACTTTGACATGTGTGCCAAGAATCCAAAATAGCATTGCTGATGCTCTTGCCAAGGCAGCGAGTAGCTTGAAGATCCCCATGAACTCTAGCAATAGATTTGAAATCCATGTCAAGCATCGTCCAACCATTCCAAACAATCAACGACATTGGCAAGTATTTCAAGATGGTGAGGAGATTAAAGATTTTCTGCTCAACAAAGGCAAGTTTGAAGAAACCTCAATCGATGTGGAAAATGATGAAGACAATGGGAATGGTATAAATGAAGTGCAGATCAATCAAATGGACGTAATGCAGCTGAAGAATAACATCATTCCTAAAGGCTTGATACCTCTAGAAGAACTTTTTGATCAGGATGATGTAGCCGGCAAACCAAGATTGCAGCCGACAGAAAAGGGTGTAGAAGAGGTCCACATCAGTACAACTGCCAATCCAAAGTTGGTAAAATTGTCTAAAGCATTACCGCCAAAGATCAAAGACAAATATATCAGTTTGATGGCTTCATTTGCAGATGTATTTGCTTGGGATTATTCTGATTTAAAAACCTATGATACAAATATCATTCAGCTTACGATACCTATCAAGCCCAACCAAAAACCATTAAAACAAAAGATGAGGAGGATAAATCCAAATTTGTTGCCATCCATCGAAAAGGAGGTAAATAGGTTGTTCAAATGAGGTATTATTGTGCCCATTATATTTTCAGATTGGATATCTAAGTTAGTGACTGTACGTAAGAAGACCGGTGAGATCCGCCTATGCATTGATTTCAGAAATCTAAATAAGGTCTCATTAAAGGACAACTATTCACTGCCCAAGATGGACCATATACTTCAGCGAGTGGTAGGGGTGTCTCGTATGTCGCTGCTTGATGGCTATTCTGGATATAACGAGATTTCCATCCATGAAGATGATAGAAACAAGACAACATTCATCACTCCATGGGGAACCTTTCACTACGCCAAAATGGAATTCGGTTTAAACAATGCAGGTACCACATTTCAGCGTGCAATGGAATTGGCATTTGCAAATGAGAAGGATTTATTTTTGGTGGTGTACTTGGATGACCTGACGGTGTCTTCAAAATCTGATGAAAAACACATGCATCACCTAAAAATTGTCTTTCAAAAATGCAAGAAATATGGTTTATCATTGAATCCAAAGAAGAGCTTGTTTTCCATGGAGGAAGGAAAATTACTTGGGCATATCATTTCAAAAGATGGCATCCGCATAGATCCTGTACGTGTCTAAGCAATTCAACAAATCGATCTGCCTAGAAACAAAAAGGAAATACAATCATTCAATGGTAAGATGAATTTTTTGCGTCGTTTTGTACCCAATCTTGCAGAACACTTGAGAGAAATGACCAACATGCTTAAAAAGGACAGTCAGGTGAAATGGATAGATGAGGCAGTAAAATATTTCAACTTGATCAAATTGGCCCTTTCTTCAGCTCCAGTTCTAGTAAGCCTGTACTATACTGAGGATTTCATATTGTTTTCTTTTGCTTCGAGGCATACTATGGCAGCTGTATTATTGCAGAAGAGAGAGGGTCATGAAAGACCCATTGCATTTTTTAGCAGATCTATAAGAGACACAACTTTAAAGTATAACATCATTGAGAAGCAATCCCTGGCCTTGGTGAAGGCATTGAAATATTTCCGGGTATATATCCTACATTCTCACATTCTGGCCTATGTTCCTAATACTGTTGTAAAAGATGTTTTGGTACAGACCGATTCGAAAGGGAGAATAGGAAAATGGATTGCAGTCTTGCTAGAATACGACGGAGAGATAAAGCCTACAAAGCTGATCAAAGGACAGGGGTTGGCGAAGCTAATGGCTGAATCAAATTTGCATGCATTGGACATAAATCTGATTGTTGCCCTGACCGATGAAAATGAGGAGGGAACGTCAATTTAGGTATTTTGAAATGTATTCGTTGTCCCCATGGTATTCTGATATAATATATGTGTTGCAAAATCAATCACCATTGCGTGGCATGACTAGAAATAAAGCGAGAACACTTAAATTGAAAGCTGCCAATTTTTGTATTATGAATTCTGCATTGTATTGGAAAGATCCTGGTTGCGTCTTGTTAAACTTCCTGGTGGAAGAGGAGGCAAAGAAAGCCATGGAATATTTCCAGAGAGGAGAGTGTGGTGGTCATCTTTTTTGGAAATCAACAGCTAACAAAATTTTGAGAGCAGGGTACTACTAGCCTACTTTGTTTGCTGATGCGCATAAGATGGTAAAGCACTATCATAAGTGTTAAATTTTCGAAGGAATGAGAAGGATTTATTTTCGGTGGTGTACTTGGATGACCTGACGGTGTCTTCAAAATCTGATGAAAAACACATGCATCACCTAAAAATTGTCTTTCAAAAATGCAGGAAATATGGTTTATCATTGAATCCAAAGAAGAGCTTGTTTTCCATGGAGGAAGGAAAATTACTTGGGCATATCATTTCAAAAGATGGCATCCGCATAGATCATGTACGTGTCTAAGCAATTCAGAAAATCGATCTGCCTAGAAGCAAAAAGGAAATACAATCATTCAATGGTAAGATGAATTTTTTGCATCATTTTGTACCCAATCTTACAGAACACTTGAGAGAAATGACCAACATGCTTAAAAGGACAGTCAGGTGAAATGGACAGATGAGGCAGTAAAATATTTCAACTTGATCAAATTGGCCCTTTCTTCAGCTCCAGTTCTAGTAAGCCTGGACTATACTGAGGATTTCATATTGTTTTCTTTTGCTTCGAGGCATACTATGGCAGCTGTATTATTGCAGAAGAGAGAGGGTCATGAAAGACCCATTGCATTTTTTAGCAGATCTATAAGAGACACAACTTTAAAGTATAACATCATTGAGAAGCAATCCCTGGCCTTGGTGAAGGCATTGAAAGATTTCCGGGTATATATCCTACATTCTCACATTCTGGCCTATGTTCCTAATACAATTGTAAAAGATGTTTTGGTACAGACCGATTCGGAAGGGAGAATAGGAAAATGGATTGCAGTCTTGCTAGAATACGACGTAGAGATAAAGCCTACAAAGCTGATCAAAGGACAGGGGTTGGCGAAGCTAATGGCTGAATCAAATTTGCATGCATTGGACATAAATCTGATTGTTGCCCTGACCGATGAAAATGAGGAGGGAACGTCAATTTAGGTATTTTGAAATGTATTCTTTGTCCCTATGGTATTCTGATATAATATATGTGTTGCAAAATCAATCACCATTGCGTGGCATGACTAGAAATAAAGCGAGAACACTTAAATTGAAAGCTGCCAATTTTTGTATTATGAATTCTGCATTGTATTGGAAAGATCGTGGTTGCGTCTTGTTAAACTGCCTGGTGGAAGAGGAGGCAAAGAAAGCCATGGAAAATTTCCACAGAGGAGAGTGTGGTGGTCATCTTTTTTGGAAATCAACAGCTAAAAAAAATTTCAGAGCAGGGTACTACTAGCCTACTTTGTTTGCTGATGCACATAAGATGGTAAAGCACTATCATAAGTGTTAAATTTTCGAAGGAAAACATAAATTACAGCCATTTCCACTCAAGCCTATCGATGTGAGCGCTCCTTTTTAGTAGTCGGGGTTGGATTTCATTGGGGAAATTCATCCTGCATCTTCTGGACAGCATAGATGGATCCTTACAGCCACGGACAACTTCACAAAATGGATGGAGGCGACCCCTATTAGACAAGCGACGGACACGGTAATCATTTCATTTCATGAAAATAACATCTTGTCTCACTTGGATTTTCCCAACAAAATAATCACTGATAATGCAGCACCGTTTAGATCAAAAAGGATGGTAGAATTTTGTCATAAGTATCATATTATTCTGGTTCACTCAACCACCTATCATCTGCAAGGCAATGTGTTGGCAGAATCTTCAAATAAATCTTTGGTCAACATCGTCAAGAAGCTGTTGGAAATAAATAAGAAGAGTTGGAACAAGAGGTTGGTTCATGCGCTTTGGGGAGATTGGATCACTCACAAAAAATCAATCGGTATGTCACCATTTGAGCTTGTTTATGGAGTGGACACAATATTTCCCACTTCTCTTGCTGCCCCGGTGATCAAACTCCTTCAGGAGGCTGGCAATGAGGAAGATCCCATGCAGAGAAGGCTGAATCAAATGATCCACTTGCGGCAAACAAGAGAAGAAGTCTTCAAGAACACATCCAAGTTGTAGGAGAAAATCTATGATAGAAAGGCCAAGATGGATAGATTTCAGGTGGACGATGTAGCGCTGAAATGGGATGCAAGAAATCAGGAGAAAGGCAAGCATGAAAAGTTCAAAAATTTGTGGAAAGGTCCTTTCAAAGTCACAGCATACAAGGGTCAAAATGCCTTTCTACTAAAGGAAATAAGTGGAGAAGACTGTCCTCGAGGGCTGATCAATGGTCGGTTGCTCAAATGGTATAACTGTTGATATATGAACACTGCTTCCACTGTCATTGTAAATACCATTTTTTATTTCAGTTTGGTTTCAGTATGTACAGTCAGTTTTTGAGTTATTTCAATTGTAAGTTTGAGTCAATTTTTTGGTCACTCTAGTTTTGTAAATAAGCCAGAGTCTTGTGTTCTTTATCAAAATGATGACTCCATAGCCCAATGGACCAAGAGGCACTATCTCACTCTTCTAGAGATCTATTGTTCTTGGCACCTCCATAGGAGCTACCATCCCCCATTGGAGCCAATGTTAGAGTCGGCCTGGTCAAGTCCTCCGTCAGCGATCAAAACTCTTTATGCATTTCATGATTAGGTGTCTCGCTCCTCTCTTTCAGTTGCATTTCACTATGGACATGCCATGACCTGAAGGAGAAAGTCATACTAGTCCGTTTCCCTCAAGTCTGGCCCATGCTGGTTCAGGTCTTGGTCCAAAATCAATGAAATTCATGATAGTCAAGGTCTGGTCCTATTTCAGGACAGAGTAATTTTTAGTTTGAGTCTAGAAATCCATCAATTTGATCTTTGAAAAAACATGTCCAAAAACAAGCCATGCAGGTCAGAGGGAGACCTTGTACACCTACAGTGCAGAAAGCTTCATCATCACCGCAAGAGATATCGACTCTTCTTCAAATCTCTGTTTGAAGAAAAGTCAAGCAAGGTCAACTATGACAAAATTTTCCAGAAATCGACAATTGACATTTTCAGATGCAGTCATGGATGTTAAAGACGGAGGCCCCGTTACATAATCCCTGAAAACATGTGCCAAATATTTCATCATTTGAGCCAAAATTTCAAGGAAAAAGCGAAAATCATTGTGTTTAAAGGTCAATGCAAAAGTGTAGAACAAAAACTTTAGAAAATGGGTTTTTAAAGAGGAAAAAATCAAACCAGTTTCTATCAAGCCTATAAATATAGATTGTGGCCCAAAGAAAAGCCATTGTGCCATTGGAGACTTGGAAAGACATTGCAGAAGGTGGGAGAGTGAGATTGATAAGCGTTTGAGTGAGTTGGGAGGTGATTTGGGAAGTGCGGCGCACACAGGCAAAAGCACGGCACACTCACCACACGCGACGCATACATAGCCAACCTGATGGTGAATGAATACACAGGCGCGGTGCATATAAGGCGCGCAGTGCACTCGGAAGAGCATGCGGCACACACAGTCCAGCAGCTCAAAAACAAGGAAAAACCGTTTCGAATCTTTGTCAAGCCCATCAAATCAAGAGGTAGGTTTTACGAAACCTCTTGTACGTCAATTTTTTCAATCATATGGTGTTTATAAGATGTTTAAATGGTAGCCAAAAGCACAAGGCCATCCATGGAAAGGATCACCAATAAAAATGATAAATGGTGTTGCAAAATTGTGATGATGCCACCAAGGTTCTGCTCCCATCCCCTTGTCCCCTCACCGCTCATCATTCTCACCTCCCCTCCATCATGTTTCCTAAGAAAATCATCCTAAATTCACCACTAAAACCCCCCCCCTTGTTTCTCAAAGCAAGTTGGGCGACTTTTACAGCGCGCAGCGCACACACAAGGTGGTGCGGCACACTCAGGGTGCGCGGCGCACTGGGAGCCGGCCACATTGCAAAATTTCCACTAGTGTAGTGCATACCCAGTGCGCGGCACACATACTTACAAGCCCAAAATTCACTAAATTGCTAAAAAAATTTATGAATGACCCTAAAGGTAGGAGAGGTAGCTAAAATACCTTCATCATTGGCATTTAAACTTGAAGGGGAATGTTATTATGACGACCATGAAATCAAATGCAAAATTTTTAAAAGTAAAACAAATATGATATAAAGAAGGTCAAGAAAGCTAGGGTTTTGCTACAGTAACTTTATTGCTAAAGCATGCTCCTACCCTACCTCTATCAGCTAATCCCCTTGTAGCAGTTTCCCCTAATAATCACCCTAGCTCCACTGTAATCATATCGATTTGTCCCCTCTATTCCTATGGCTCAAAACATCCAAACCATACCCCATCAACACCATACTCAAACACTCCCAAATCCGTGATAAATTTCTCCTTTTAAACCCCTGTTCCTCTTTTCATCATTCCCCTCCTAAACTCCCTTGTTTTATTGTCCCCTTGGTGACAGGTTTGCAGAGCATCTATTAGTTCAGTGGTTTCAGAGTGCAGCAAAGAAATTGAGGGTACAAACAGCAGTAATGGCCTTGGAAACTACATCAAATTATGAGGGGGAAACCCACAGTGATACAGCTTCAGGAGAACAAGCTCCCCGGAGACCTACGAGTGGCACACATGTCAGGGATGAACCAAAAACCCTCACAGAGTTACAGGCATGCCCTCTCACTATGTCTTCTTTCCAGTACTCGGCATGTTTCAAATTTTGTGAGAGGGTGGAAAATGTCACGATTCATCATGAGTTGGTTCACCTCTTTGCACTTCACCTACAGGGAGGACACTCTATCTTGGGAGGGGTCACTTTCACATTGACGCCCGAAACCATATCAGTGGCAATAAGCATACCAAATGTTCGAGAAGAGTGGCACAAGAAGATGAAGGTGGAGAGGGAACTTTATGAGCCTTATATAAAAGCGAGTTGTTTGAGTTAGCTCACGAGACTTTTCCCATTCAGATTTCTGAGAGATGATTATGCTCCGCTCATGAGATTGATCATGAAATACTTTAGTTGTGAGGGGAGGTTTTCTCACCTTTATGCCTATCACCAAGGTGTGTATGATGAACCTCCCATTCTTCATTTGTGAGAAAATAGAAAGGATGAGAAAATTCATGCACCACAAAACCCCTCGGCAGCAGCTCAACAACGTATATCACTTTGCTCTTATCAAGATTTTGGTGGTCCATCGGTTGAGATTGCACGACATTGCTTGGGAGGACTTCATCTCCCATGACTTCTTCACCAGTCCATAGGTAGTATCAAAGGAAAAACATGAGATAGTGGGTACTTCTCATCAGCATGAGCGCCATGAGACAACTGTGGTGCCATTTTCCATCACATATCAGAGAGGCTATCCAAAAGGCACTAGGCCTTTGTTTGCAGCAGCAAAGCAAGTGTTATCTCCACCTAGGGTGGAATGGACATCGCTTCCGGCATCGACGACACACGAAGAGGATAGAGGTAAGGAGCCAATGCATGAGGAGGGGCCTTCGGGTGAGCCATAAGGTGCTCAAGGGACCGGTGTCATCCTCATTACGGATGAAGATACAGAGGCAGAAAATGCCAAACTTAGGATGATTATTCAGGAGCAGGACACAGAAATCAAAAACTTGATACTCAATTTCGAGAGGTCTAGATGGGTCATCAACTATCTAGAGCAGAGGAGCAAACAGCTGGAATATCAGCATGTGATCATGGAGCTACAGAACATCCGTGAGGGTCGCCTAACTACCGAGCAGAGGAAGATTGAATTCACTTCATTGGAGCAACAGGTTATGGATGATCGCGAGTCTGTTCTTGAGAGAGTCAACATGCACCTAGACAAAATTTTGAACAAGGCCGACAAAGACAACACACTGCTGAGACACATGGCTCATCATTACAGGGCACGAAACTTGAGATTTAGAGCCCGAATAAGGAGTTTGAAAGCAAAACTGAGGAAAGCCACAAAAAGGGAAAAAATAGCAAAAGAGAAAGATAGGCTTAGGATCTTGGCTGAGGCCTCCTTGACTCACCAAAGCACCCCATAGAGAACTTCCAGCCCAAATCTCAAAAAATTTGGGCATATTTTGGTCACAAGGAAATGTTTTGGGCGAAAAACAGGGATTTTCTCCCTGTGCTAAAATTATAGCTCTCCAACCGAAAAAAGGTTTGCATTTTTGGATTCACCATCGAAAAATACATCTACTCATGCTCGAGCTAGAAATTTTGATAAGTGTTGGGTCTCCTAAAGTTCAAAAAAATCTCAAAAATGGCCTTTCCGCCACTTTTTGGACACACAGAAAGCAGTCTTGGGAGAATTAAGATTTGGAGGGGCAAATGAACTTCAAATTCAAAAATTCTAGTGGGGTTAGAAAGTAGACAAGCCAAGATTTCCTATAATCCCACTTGGGCACATTTTTCACACCTAGAAGTGCCCCAAAATAGGCCCCAAAGTAGCGTGACGCACAGAGAAATCGGCACTGCGCACAGAGGAAAAATTACCAATTTGCTTCCATTTCGCGAAATTTCGGTTCAAGACTTCTCCAAGTGGGCCCGCTCATCTACACTTCGGTTTTTGGCACCAAAGGTGGAATTTAAAATGTTTTTTCTCTATATTGGCTTCTATCCAAGTGGCGAAGGAAGGCAAATAGTCACCCCAAAGCCAAATGTCATATTTGCAGCGCTGCACCTGTAGCTGATGGTTGGCTCTCCATCTCCATTTCGAAATGATTTGAGTAACTTCCCAACCCCTAGGCGTTCTATCTCTTCCTCACACATTCTATATATGGTATGCAAGTTATTTGCAAAGGGTTGGTTGGCTTGTAACTTCTGGGAGACTGTGGGAAAGAAACTTTGTTTCTGCATTGTATATTTTTACAATGACTTAATGAAAGGCAGCGACTCTGTTTCATGAGATTCCTGTGGTTGTGAGTATAGAAAGTGTTTCTCTTACATTTCATATGTATCTTGTTATGTTTTGTATTCCATTTCACATTCATTTCTGGTGAAATTTTTTGAGTTAGATCAGGTAGAATTCAATTCTATTGCTCTACGTGTGGGAAAATTTCATATACAGTATTCATTTTTTTGTTTGAAAAGGATTCATGTCACCCATGCCCTTTTCAACTTCTTAATCATTCTCTCCATTTCTTTGTTATGTTCCACAGTTTCATTTCATATCCATCTCTCGTGAAATTTTTTGAGTGAGATCAAGTAGAATTAAATTCTATTGCTCTACCTGTGGGAAAATTTCATATACATTGTTCATTCTTCTGCTTGAAAAGGATTCATGTCGTCCATGCCCTTTTCAACTTCTTAATCAATCTTTCCATCCCGCCACATTTTAAAACTAAATTGCTATTCTTTTATCCTACCTTTCCTCACAAAATAATCTATGCCTTCATTTTAGGTTCTCTGTTCATTGAGGTCCAGTGGTCCCATAACATACGAGAAATACAGTCATTCATAAAAATCACTCCTTGTTTTCATTTCCACTTACTAGCTTAAGACAAATAGTTCATTGTAAGTCATCTCAGTCCTTCTCATTCATCTATTCACTTAGTGTGACCCAGAGAGAGCCCTCTCCTGTTCTGGTAGGGCTAGCTACGAGACTGAGCTTGGTTTGTGGTTACCCTGAATTTTGCCTTCCTTCAGCCTGAGGGGATTTAGGTGCTAACACTACGAACCCATTACATAATGTTAAGAGGGTATATTTATTTTTCACCTCTTTCCATAAGTTGTCTCATGTTATTATGAGCAAGCTGAGTTTTTCTCCAAGAGTCATTACAAATATGTTCAAATCATTCATGCCCGAGCCTCCCCATTTTTTGGGATTTCCACTTCTTTCCCATTTCACCAAGGCAAATGTCCTTCTAACATGCTTCCCTATCCATAAGAGTCTGAAACATATTTATTTTATTATGTTGGTGATGCCTTTTGGTATTGAGGCCATAGCCATCCACATATAGCCTTGGTGATGCCTTTTGGTATCGAGGCCAGAGCCAACCACATATAGCCTATAGTACTAATCTACCTGCTCTAGATAGCCATCTCTCATGCCAAATGCTGATGCATCCTTCAATTTTTTCAATGAGCCAATACCAATCTGCTATACAATAATCATTTCGTTTGAGTATGAAGCCGACATACTTGAGGCTCACTTCAATGTCTAGTTGAGTGAATTGAAATTGTTGTAGAGCATATCTTTTTCATTTACTGAACATCATATAGGCATAATGGTAGATATATTGTAATTGGGAATCATTCTTGTAGCTTTACAAAGGAGGGACATAATATTCTTGAAACAAATAGTGTCATGAATGGCTCCATCTAATAATATTAGTACATCATCGCCAAATAAAATATGAGTAAGATAGTATACATCTATCGCTTTGACCCCAAATAATGACCTGTATGCTCGGGAATTAAATATGATCCTACTTAATCCTTCCATGATGAGAAAAAATAAGAGGGGAGATAATGGACACCCTTGTGTGAGGCCGTGCTCAATGTGGGAAGCCAAGGTGGGTAAGGGTAAGTTGAAGTTACGTCTAGCATGCTCTTTCAAAAGCCTTAGAAAGGTTGACGTTGAGAAAGATGCTTTTACTGTTCTTGAGCTTAATGAAGTGTAGAACTTCTTATGTAGTACCGATGGCTTCATTGATCTGTCTAAGATTGAGGAATGCAAACCTCTCCTTGGGAATCTCCTTCGATATGATGGGGTTGATGCAAATAGCAATGATTTTGGATATGATTTTGTATATGCAATTGCATAAGGATATGGTTCGATAGTCGTCAAGTTTTTCGGGGTTATCTACCTTGGGGATGAGTACTATAAATGTAGAATTAAACCCCTTGTCTTTTTTGAAGCACTTTAGTACAACGTCAATCTCCGGTAAGGTGACCAATTGTTTCAAGTTCTCCACATCCTCCTCACTCACGAATCGAGGCATTTTGTCTTAGCAATACGTAGAACTTCTTCTATGGTAGCTTCTCGTGGGGTTCTAAACATTTGGGAGAAATGTCTAGTACCCATATCCACAAGCTCACTTCATTCCATTTTGATCCCTTAAACTCTAAATCATATTGATTAATTTCCTCCCACTCACACATTGCTAGAAGAATTTAGTATTTTCATCATGAGCGTGTAGCCAAATGGCTCTGCTCTTTAATTTCCAAGTCTATTCTTTCTGTCTCAAGAGTTTAATGTTTTCTTCTTCCAATCTCATAAGTTGATTCTTCCTTTCAATATTTATATCACCTCAATTGTTTGCGCCCTCCATCTCATCAATTCCAGCTTCAATTTTTAGTAGAGTAGTATCACCTCTTATCTTTATTCCTTTTGCCCATAGTATGGTGATGTGCTAGCTTCAATTTTTAGTAGAGTAGTATCACCTCTTATCTTTTTTCCTTTTGCCCATAGTATGGTGATGTGCTAGATTCGAGACAATTTGCTAGATATGACTGTAGTCAATGAAGAGTTGATATCTTGGCTATAGTGGATGCAAGATTCCTTTACAATATTATGCAATTCAACTTCCTCAAGAGAGGCAGAGTTGAATTTAAAAGGACTGTTTGGCTTACAATTGGAGTTAATGACTTACCAAAAAAATCGGAAATGATCGAAAATACCCCTAGTCCCACCCATTGTCTAATTTTGTCCAAACGATTCACTAGTGGTGCTTTGATGATGAAACAATCCAATCTTCTCGTGAGTGCGTCCTTGCCAATTCTCCTATTGCATCAAGTAGGCTAGATTTTGGTTGTGTCTATATTCAAGAGACTACTCAAAATATTAAGTGAGGGGATCAGTTTGTGCTGGTGAGCACCATGATTCAGCATGTCCCAATGAGAAGTTCAGATCTCTGACAATGATTATATTTTCCTTATCCATAAATGATGAAGTCATCATTTTATCCTTGAATCCCACAAGATTTTGGGAGGATCCATATATATTTATCAAGGAGACTGGGGTGTCTAGTTTAATTGATGTGATGTGTGCACCCAATACACCTTCACAACCCCAAATATTTTCGATCTGAATAGTTCTATTGTTGAAACCAAAGGAGCATCCCGCTATCAACCTCTAACATCAAGGGTATTGAAGGTCCAACCATGTAAAATGAATGTCAGTAAAGAGTTGATGGCAACTCCCTCACCCAATGTCTCTTGTAGGAATAATACATTGATCCTTTCAAATTTAAAAAGTCTCCTAAGTACTAATTTTTTGTCTCTGCTCACCAAATCCTTGCAATTGTAACATGGGCACTTCATGGGGTAAGCAATTCATGGTTTCCCTTTGCCCTAAGAACCAATTCAATCTATGTTTGTATGCTCATTCCCACCTCAATCCCTTCCCGCTTGATGACCTTAGATATATAGGATTTCCTACAGTTTTCTGAGATTTTGGGGGAGGGTGGTCACTGAGGCCAAATGTATGATGTGGCTGGGGGTGGGAAAGGGATCAAAGATTATATCTATGATGGTAGTTATTGCATGGCTATTCATCACATTCAGTATGTAATGAGAGTTGACCCTCAATTGTGGTAGGATAAGTGGCCATATTTGTCTCATGGACAGTAGCAACAAGAAATGTGATGGGACTCAAATTGCATGCAAATAAAGCCAAACCGGATGCAACAACTAATAAATGGGCATATTCAGAATTTAAAACATGACAAGATATGGGAGGAGAGGATATGAGACTACAGAGATTTTGACTAGTGCCCATTATCATCTGGTTGTTGAGGAGTCTTCCGATTCTCTCTCCCCTCCCTCGGGGTTCAGTTGATGCATTTTGTGTTGGAGTCA
>APFE031378305.1:13325-39219 GCA_000404065.3 Pinus taeda
ATTAATTATTTTATAAATAAATTAAATCTTTTTATAAACTAACCATTAAAAGTAATTTAGTTATCTTTATATTTTCGTCTGATGTAACTTATTTCCATGAATTATAGGAATAATAATAATATTAAAATAATTAAATAAGAATTTGACCTGGGTCGTGAGGTCAAAATTAGCCGTTGGTCGTTTTAGCCGTTGGAGTCTCTGCTCAGTCTATTTAACTCGCACAGCTAGATCTGTTTCTTCAACTTGTCCTGACGATGAACCACACTTGTTGGTTCGAAACGCGTCGACAAAGGTCTCTCTATATGTGATTTATGCCGAAGCTCTACTTATAACCATTATGCATCACATAAGCCTCAATTCAAAAATGTACAATTTTGTTAAAAATTGTGTATACTTATGCATATGTGGTTTACTGCTTTATATTTTCCACTGTGAACATGAGTCCTTGTTAAGATTCTTGGTTTGGTAGAGTCAATGATTCTAATACTATAACCTAGACCCAAGGTCGTGGAAATTCAACATGGTATCAGAGCGTGTATGAGCTACTTTGGAAGTCAGTGAATCAGAGTTGTGGACAATGAAGTACAACTTGAGAGGGAGTTGATCACATTCTAAGTGAAGGGATCACTACAATGTCGAAGTTGCAGGCAAGTATCTGGTACGAGGACAAATTGGAGCGGTCTTCCAACTATACTCCTTGGAAAGAAAGGATCAAGTTGGTCTTGCAGGTCAACAAGATCTTGTATTTCACCGAGAAAGAGATCAAGAAACCAGTTGACCCTAAGGAGTTGGAAATATATGAATATTTGGATGTGAGGGCAAGATTGATCATCCTATATGGTGTGAAGGATGCCCTGATACCTCATATGTCTAAGAAGTTCAATGCACATGAGATGTGAATGGCTCTTCAGAACTTTTTAAAGAATAAGAATGAGAACTGGGTACCAGTATTGGAGGATAAGTTGAAGTACACCAAGATGATAAAGGGTCAAAGCATGACCTCATATCTGACGATATTGTCTCAGGTTAAAGATGAGCTTGCTACCATATGTGTGTCTACCTTAGATGGATATGTGGTAAGGATTTCCTTGAAAGGGTTCACTGAGGATTGGAAGCCCTTCATCAAAGGGATCATTTCCAAGGAGAAGCTTCTAGACTGGGATAGGCTATGGGATCACGTCATTTAGGAAGAGTTGCGAGACGAGGATCTTCATCCAAAGAAGAAGGCTTCAAATGACATGGCACTTGCAACGCGAATGAAGGGTAAGAAAAAGAAGGACTTGATTAAAGTCAAGTGTTTCAACTATGGTGAGATAGGTCATTATTCATCGAGATGTAAAGGAAAGTAGGTTGTTAGTGTTAACACTTGAGCTGAGATAGATGATCCCTCCAAGAGATTGGAAGAGGAGGACCTTGTTATGATTTCTCATTTCTCATAGGGTACTGTCAATGAGGATGGATGGTGTGTGGAAAGTGGTGCGATGAAGCATATGACATGGTCACAGGAGGTTTTTGCGACTCTAGATGAATGGGACTTGAAGTTGCACATGATGTTGGGAAACAAGAGTAAGTTGGAGATCTGAGGATCAGGAGTTGTGTCATTCACGATGGAGACAGGTGGTGTGATGCGGGTCCAGGATGTACTAATTGAACTAAGACTCAAATATAGCATGATTATGTCTCGATGATCGAGAGGAAGGGGTTTGAGGTCTTGTTCCAGGATGGGAAGGCAAGACTCAGGCCCAGAGGCTTTAATTCTGATGGGATTGTACTCGAAGTTAGAGAGCATGGTATCTGCAGGTTGATGGGTAAGCCTATGCATCATGGAAAGAAGTAGGTAGAGTAGGTGTAAGTTCTAGAGAAGCAGGAACAGGGGTAGGTGCAGATGCAGGCTTAAGAGGAGCAGTTACAGGTTCCCGAGACGAAGGTACACCTTCCTGAGAAGGACTAGGTTCCAAAGACTCAGAAGGAGTCTAGATTGAGAAGGAGCTTGTAGATTCAAAGGGAGACTTTGCAGTCCAAGAAGAGCACGTGGTCAGTGGGGATCAAGGGTTCTCCTACAAATGCCAAGAAGGAATGATAGAGAGAGTGCAAGATGTTAAAGGATAAGAAGAAGAAGTTGGGTGCTTCCAGAAGTGATAACGACACTTCCGAGAAGGGCATAGTTCACCGTATAAGGATTGTTGTGATTGTGAGCGCCAGGAATTGAGAAAGTGTTGCGATAAGTGATGGCGATGACAAATTACTTACTAGTCTTGAAACTACCTCCCTCGCTAAGGAGTGTTGATTTATGTAGCTTGGGAGGTACTCCAAGCCCTAGTGTTTAGGGTTTGGTGAGAAAAGTGCCACAAGGGTCACTTGTGAGCTTAGAACCCAAGGATGGGGTTTTTCACCCAATCGTGTTTGGGTAAATACGATAGGAAAAATTCTACATGTGATGGAATGAGACGATAAAGGGAAAAAAAGGAGAATCCAATGCTTCAATACTCATCAAATTCTGAGTTCCAAAAGTGGAGAAATGAATTTTTGAAGTTGACAAATTAATTATTGGTTTCCAAGTCGTGTAGGCTTGATGTAAATTACTCCAATAGATGTGTCTCTTCATCTATTTGTTGGAGCCCCTCATTTGGCTATAGATAGAGGGTGAATTGGATTCATTTGAAGCATCCATGTGTGCAACACAAACACAAGAAGACAACTCGTTTAAGACAAGGACTTCTCTATTTTAGCCGCAAAAGAGGGACAAAACAATGTTGGTTTTGGAGGTTGGTTCAGGGTTATTTTGTGAAGGTCGATTTGTTGTTAGGAGGGTCAATGTACCTTCCTAGAGATTTGAGGTAGAGGAGGTTAGTTTCAAGCTATTTTGGGCTTATTGGATGGGTTGGAAACTTTGTTTTGAGGGTGTCAAAATCTACAACAAGGTTGTGTGGTAGGTCGTAGGCCATACCACCATAGAAAGTGATAGTGTGGGGAGTTTATGGGGTTGTTTTGTGCCCTAACCTTAGCGTGGAGGGAGAAGTCTCACACTAGGAGAGGTCACAATTATTTGAGGGTTGTTTGGTGACCTATTTAAGGGTTGTTGCAATATGTGGGTTCCCTAACCCGTCACAATTAGGAGGAACAACAAAGCAGACTTGGAGAAACAATTTGTGTGATGTGTTGGGTAAAGGACATTGACTATTTTTTATCAGATTGATTTGTAGCATGTTGAGGCCATGTGGAGGATCATTTGATGAGGTCAAGAGTCTTCCTAGGAGTAGAATTGACAATTTTTTGATTGGGTTCCATTGATCTGATTGGAGGGAAGTGTGTTGGCTACCGAAAGTAGCCCTAGAGAAGCAGACAAGAAGGGCGTTGTTGGTGCGTGATTGGGGTGAAGTTTTCATCCTAAAGAGCAGCACTTTGATGGATGAAAGTGACTGCTAGATTGGCATATTGGAGCTTAGGAATTAGACCTACCCAGAGAGCAATTTTATGATCCCGTGTACTTGCAATAGAAGTGACATGCAACATTGTTAGGTGGAAGTTGTCCTGGAGTCTCGATGTGTTTCCCTTTAAAGGACTAAGGGGTAGCTAGTGAGAAGTATGGGAGTGAAGGACCGGTAGGACAAGAAACGAAATAACATTTGCAGTCATGGTTCTCATTGTATCTTGTATACCATAGAATGTTGTATTATTTAGATTTGTTTTAATATAACAAAGATTGGTTGTGCATTATCGTATAATTATGTTAAAAATTGTGTATACTTGGGCATAAGTCATTTACTTCTTTATATTTTCCATTGTGAAAAGTAGTTCTTTTTTATATTCTTGGTTTGGTAGCGTCAATGATTCTAAGACTCTAACCTAGACCCATGTTCGTGGAAATTCAACACGTTAGTGTCTATATGTTGTTATGCATGCATTGTCATGGTTATAGATATGCATGTATAGTAGGTCAAACATGCATTGTGAGGTCATTGTATGCATTTTATGTCATCATGATGTTGTTGGTTGTTATGATGCTAATGTGTTGGCTGAGATAGAGCAAGAGATGTAGATCACCATAGCAAGATTGCAACACTAAAATTTAGGGTAAGAGCAAATCATCATACATGTTTGAATGGTGGGAATGTAGGTATGTAGGTTAAGTGTTGGGTAGTGAATCCCCCGCGTAATGGTTTTTGGGCTTAAAGCCCACAATTTTGGGTAATGGTATTGTAAAGGCTCCACGAAATGCATGGAGTGTGAATTGTAATAAGTCAAGTCAAAGGGTAGTCTGCCCTAAGATATTGTAGTTTAATCTAGAAAGTGTTGGCCTACCCTTGGTCCGTAGACCATGGGAATACATAGATAGAGTGAGGCCCTAAGTATAGAAGGTAGCTTTTGTTCATATCTGAAGTGTATGGGTTTCTGAAAGTAATATTCGCTCTAAGTCTATAAATCTGAGTCGCAGGTGGTAGTAGTAGGAGTAGGCTCTACAGTTGTGTGCGTAGAGGCCTGGTAGAGTCCGCAGTTATGTGCACAGACCCCTGCAACTATGTGCGCAGGGTAGGAAGTGGATTGTAACAGGGAAAAGAATTAATAAAGATAGGTTGGTTTTGGAATATCACATATCTATAGATCTGTTTTTGTTTATGCATGTATTCAGAGGAGTAGGGAACAAAGATCCAGATCAGTTTTGTTTCATAGTAAGAGCATTATGGGAAGCACATGGGGTTACGGATGACAAGATTAATAAGGCCACATTGGTAAGTGCACTGCAGGATCGCGTGCTAACTTGATATATCAAGCCCTCAAATGATCACCCAAATGAAGGAATAGCGGAGATCCAGATTGCGTTGAACAGAGAATTTAGTCGGCCGAAATCCGAAATGCAGTCGATCATCGAATTTAAAGAGATCACGATGCTTCTAGGTGAAACCCCTTGGGATCTAGATCTGAGGCTAAAAAGTACGATCCGCGAAGCTAGTATGACACTGACAGACGTGCAGCATTGTCTTGGTTTGTGGCGTCCTTGACACCACACCTAAAGATGGCGTTGTCACAGTAAAAGCTTTCAATCCAGGCAGAAGCATTGCAAATGGAGATAAGGCTGCATGAAACCCCGATACAAGATTCTGGGTTGGGAGTCCAACAAATCCACGTGCAGCTACTAAACCTATGCTTGGAGATGCAGAGTTTGAAGCAAGATAGGGCGCCCAGGCCAGAAGCACACAAAGAAGTGTGGTACATAACATGTAAAGGCCAAGGCCACGATAAGGATCAATGTCCAGTATTCACGAACTATTTGGAGATAGGGGGACCAATGCCATTGAGACCAAAGGCTCAAGCATAGCCAAGTGCGGCACCTGCGCTCTGGTGCGTGATTTGTTAGCTGGGGGAAAAACACACTATGAACAACTGTCACCTGTTGCAGAAGTATACACAGACTCCGCAGTAGTTGTTTTGTAATTTCTATAGATCAGTGGGCCACGATGCGCAGACATGTCGGAGCTATGAGCTAATGATGGATAGGACCTAGCTTATCGAATGCAGATAGAAATGTGAGGCCTTGATCCAGTCGCAGCAATAACGCGTGGGGGATTCCAAGGACACGGACGAGGATGAGGAACGGGACCCGGACGAGGGCGCAGACAGCTAATCTGTTAAATTACATAGGAACAGGGCACTACGCTCACGATTGTACCAACCCAATGAGAATATCTTGTCCGTACTATGAGGAGTTTGATCATGAAATGGTAGATTGTCCGACGTTGATCGCACAAATGCATGAGAAAGGGGTGCTACAACCTACTTCGACTCAAAATATCCAAATGATGAGGTCCAAACCACGTGAAGAAGACCCCAACGTGAACATGATGCTCAGAAGTGGCATGACCACAGGGGAAGATAAGGGGAAGAAGCCTAAGGAAGATACATGGGTTCGCAAGGCTCCTACAAAAGAACCTGAGTTTGACTTGGAACGTGCAAAGGATACGTTTATGGAAGCTAAGAAGAGCTTCATGGAGGCCTCTGCTTTAGGTAGTAAGGATCAACCAGAGACAGGAATGGATCCTTCTATGCTAACTACCCTTTTAGAGACATGCATGAAACTGCTGCACAACAATAAGGCGGTTAAAGGATTACAGGAGTTGATAACTAGGTGTTTCTGGGAAAACTAGTGTCTTCTTGATCTTCTAGTCCCACTAGGATTGGCAGCTATCCTAGAAACAAAAAATCAAAGCAATTTGCCATTTCCTCTATGTATGATAGATAAGAGAGAAGTAAAGGGACCAACCTAGATCTTCCACTTGACTCCTTGCTTGATTTCTCTCCTCCTCGACAGAGCTTGCAACTCTTCTCCTACTTGTCCCACTTAGAGAATACCTGTAGAAACGAAGTAACACAAAACCATCAAAGCATCTCGATCTATGATATCATAAGCATTGCAGAATAAAAAATACAATGAGCATACAATGGCATTTACAAATAACAACATTCACAGATACATGATTGTATGGAAGAAAACTAAAAGAACTTTATTAATAATAGAAGAGAGGATTACAATCCAGCTATCTGATCCAGCATCATCCTCCCAACGTCAAAGCCCTCTTCACCTCATGAAAAGCAAGATCACCCAACAATACAATGTTCCCTCTCAAAGACAAATTATCAGCACTTCCTGACAAATTACAAAATTCCAACCTCCATATCTCTTAGATGAGGGATCCATTTATAGATGTCTACAAGGGTGTGAGTCATCTCTGGGTTTTTTTATTAGTTTCATTCCACTTGTAGTTCTTGGTTCCACTTGGAGATTTCTTGGATCTCTTACTCATCCCTGGGCGAATTCAGAGAGGCAAGTGTCATAGGAGAATTTTCTAGAAGATTCCATGAGTATCCACTTAGAAAACTGTCTCATACATTTTTCCATTCTCGCTCATTGCACCCCACAGAAGGCCTCTTCAGTATGCATCACACCTGGCTAGTGTAGGAGTCAGTATGCATCGCACCTTGACAGTGGAGTAGTCAGTATGCTCCAGTTTTGGCAAGTTCTGAGTGGTTTTTCAAGTGGAACTTTTGGGGAATGATGTAATCAGTTGACCATGATCCTTTAGGGTATGAAACAACACTTTTAGAGGTTAAAGAGCCCTTGGTTTATCGACATATAGGATTGGGGTTGCAGTGCCCAAATATGTCTATAACAGTTGCCCCTAAAGCATGAAGTCGTAAATCTTTAGATGTCGGGTGAAATGCTTTATCATGAGGATCCGAGGTATTCGAACTGGAAGGTGACCTGTATAAGATACAATACAATACATCATCATCATATTATTTTCGTGATCTAGCTGAGGCGGGCATTCCCATGCTTAGCTCTATAAATTTGTTTTCATGTACATAGGATAGATAATCGTCTGCAGTTGCAGACTGGTGATTCTTTATATGTAGAGTCATCATCCCTTAGCTTGGATGATCATCTATGCAACTTTTGTGTACATTTGATGTCTTTGTATTCCTGAATATATCGCAGCCCGAATGGATGAAACTAGATCCGGGGTCTTCAAACTTGTTTAATCTTCGCCTGATGTACACATCAATCCATGTGAAAAGATGTCCTGAAGATGAACATGGAAAGACATCATTTGATTACCAGCCAATAATGTAAGTTGTTAACAGGCATGAGAGGAATCACCGACAATGATAATGACCCTCAAGGTACTACAGTACAATTTACGTGGCATGAATATATGATCCGATGTCGAACACCATGCAAAATCTCTCAGTCGAAGGCCAATGAGGTAAGCCTGTCGCCGAAAGTGAGAAACTTGCCATTGAGGATACAAACTTCAAAGTACTAAAAGGGTTGTTTCTAAGTCAACTTCTTGGATAATGAGCTAATGTTGACAAGAAGTGACCCATCGTACGAGGGCCTTAATGTATCCCACATCAATGACACGAAACAAAGCAAATGATTTTGTGGAGGTGAAAACGATCTGACGATACAAGGTTTAGGAATGGCAGTCATGAAAAATGGAGGGTGAAGGTATTGCAGTGGATGAGGTATTAACTGGATGGTGAATTATTTGAATGACTTCTCTTGAACATATCAGTGACACTGAGATGGATTGGTAGCATTAACCCCGAAATATGGATGGTACGGCAGACCAACAATGATATGACCGGTGAACGAAATAACCCAACCCTGACTCAATCATGGTGATGGAGTGAAAGTGTCATGTTCAAGAGAAACTTGCTACCAATAAAATTCTTCAAGTTTTCTTCCCTTTTTCCCCAGTCATTGCTGACAAGTACCTCTTTATTTTTGTCAAGCTTGAGGAGGATAACATATGCTTGTTCTATAATTTTCCCTTCAGGCAAACCTGTCGCTATGTTTTAGCGAGCCTAGCGACAGTGAAACTCGTTCTTGTCTGGGGGGACAAGTTTGTCGCTTTTGTTTTAATGAGTTTAATGACAAGGATAACTCGGTCCTTTTCATGTTTAGAGAGTTTGAAAAGGGACAAAAATGAAACTCCAGCAGTCCTTTTTCGTAGCATAATCCCTTAAGTCTGAAAAAAGTATAAAATAATACATAAGGGATGATTTTTCAATCACTTTAGCAAGCTGAAAAAATAAGCGCTCGATCTTTTTGTCGGATAATCCCTCAGGCCCAAAAAGATTAAAATATGCAGGAGGGATGGCACTTCCAATCACTTTAGCGTGCTGGAGAGGCCAATTGCTTGACAATCTTTTCATATTTAACGATTTTGAAAAGAGTTTAAAGTGGACTCCTTTTTTGAGGAACGAGTGGTGTTTAGGGTAGCAACTGGTTCTGGGTAAGCTTGGAACTTCTCAAAACATGGTGATGTGAAGAGGGTGGCTAACAGGACCACTTGTCACAGTTGTTCCTCAAAAAGGTAAACAATCAAGTGGAAGCGTATGATCAGCCAAAAGAATGGAGGTGATGGAGGGAACACAACCAAGGTTCAAAAAGTAGATAGAATGGCAACCACAAAGGTTATTTACTGAAGGTGGATTCATCTTTTAACAAGCTTGAACTTTGGGGGAACATATGCTCAAAGGCAGGTTTATTTTTTAATGAGCTTGAACCTTGTGGAAACATTGCTCATTTGGCAGGTTTATTTTTTAACGAGCTTGAACCTTGCGGAAACATTGCTCGTTTGGCAGGTTCATTTTTTTAACGAGCTTGAACCTTGCGGAAACATTGCTCATTTGGCAGGTTCATTTTTTAATGAGCTTGAAACTTGCTGAAACATTGCTCATTTTGCTTTTTATGTAAGCTAGAAATGACCAAACTAGAAATCTAAGGAACCACTAAGGTTAGGTAGGATGGTTTCGTCTGTGGAATGGTTCAAACGCTTCCTTTGCTTCGTCTACTACTCAGACAAAGGTGAATGGTGGGTCAGACCAATCACCTAACCTAAGAAGTTGAAGAAACTAAAAATCTAAAAAGCTAAAAAATGAAATTGGTCGTTTTTCGCTTGTATAAAAAGGTTTGCATTCCCCCTGGCATCGAGAAAAGGAGAGTCCCCAGTAACCATATGGAAATCATTGTGGTTAAGCAGGATTTTTTTTGTCAACGGTTAGACAAAAACACTTCCTTGGCTTTGTCCACCAATTAGACAAAGGTGAGCGGTGTGTCAGACCAAGCACTTAACTTACAGGGAAATTCATATGGTAGGATGTTTTCGTCCACAGAGTAGACAAATCACTTCCTTAGCTTCGTCCATAGCATAGACAAAGGTGAATGGTGTTTCAGACCAATCACATAACCTACAGGGAAACCTATCTTTTCAGCTGGATTTGTCCGCCAAATAGACAAGGGTGCATGTCCCCTAAGCTTTGTTTCATTCACCGGAGTATATGTTGCAATCAGGTGGATGGAATGAAGGTTGAAGAGACACTCTTGATGCAAAGAGACCATTTAGGGATGATGTTTGACTTGGAGCTATGTTTGAATCGGGAAATGAAAGTTGGTCAATAAGCTAGACAATTTTGCCTTCATGCAGGAAACACATCATTGGAAAGAGTGTGGAAACGATAGCTTCCATCCTATAAACATAGTCACATGCAAGGAGTAGATTGTAATCTAATGGTCCTTGGACTACCATCACGTTCAGGTGAACAGTTTTCCTTCTCAAAGTTATTGGTAACTTAGGAAGGATCCCTAACGGTTGACTGGTTCCTTTGTTAAAGCCTGACAGATTCTGAGTAATAAGCATAAGCGATGGCGAACAAAGCGCTTTCCAAGTAGTTGAGGAAAGGATACTCACTGAAGCCCCTTCATCTATGATAGTGCCAGACACGATCATTTTGTGAACTTGTACTATGATTTACAATGGTACATTAGAAGGAAGGCGGGATCTTGCTAGTCAATTCTAATCAAAGGAAGCGACGAGACTGCTAGGAGGGGGTACCGAATAAACGGTTGAATTAACTCCTTGAGTAGTGGGAACTGGGGGAATTCCATTTCTGTTGTGAAGGAATAGATGGATTGCCCCCGAGTTCATTGGACTTTGAAGTAATAAAAAGAATTTGAATGGTATCGTTCTCATTCTCTTTGGGAATGGTATCATCTGAAGAAGAAAAAAAAAAAAAAAAAAAAAAAAAATTGGACCGATTGCCTTCTCGACCTGTTGACTTTGGTTCGGTGTGGATTCAGAAGATTCACTCTCAACGATAGGCGTTTCGACCGATGATTGAGTCGTGTCAGTCGGATTTTCAACTAGTAAAGGACTTGGGGAGAGTTTCTTGTATCCAGATGGAAGTCGCTACGGTGAAGCAGGACGGTTACACAAGACTCTTTTGGCCTCGTCCAAAAAAGGACAACGAGGAAGGTGATGGTCCCCTTCACATAATCCACATGGAATTTTGACCTTTCCTTTTTGTCCAGGAACTTCATTTTTACTAGTTGATGGTGTGTTGTCAACATGATCACTAGAGGTTGATGACACCAAACGGTGCGAACGGGGAGACCATTCTCTCAAGAGCCATGGAAGGTAAGGACAATCTCAATGAAAATGGTTTCCTCTGTAAATTACACAAGGATATTTAGGAGATTTAGTGTGCAGATTTTCATCAGATGATTCATGGTTGCCCACTTGTTTAACTGACTTCTTCTTCTTCTTCTCTTTCCCTTTCTTCTTCTTCTCAGCTACTTGGTTACTAGTGTCATTATTTTCACCAAGCGAAGAGGAAGAAGGGGAGGGAGAAACAAACGAAGTAGAAGGTGAAGGGTCAACTTCAGTATCAAATGGTTGTTGATTCGATTGCTGAGGAATTACTGTATTTTGAATGATATAGGTTGAGAAAAGGCATACCAACAGATCAAATGTGATTCTTGGAAGGGACAATGTGGCCATATGTGATGTTGTTTATATATTATCGATTGATGCATCCTTGATTCCATGACGAACCCTCCTTAGTTCTAGTCGCGACACGCCTCAGATGAGACTCCTTGCCCCTTGGGTTAGGTGAAAATATCAACGTTGTCCTAGACTACAATGATCCATTTTTGGCTCTATGCACTTGAACCCAGGGTCTTCTCCCCTTAAGACTCTTTTGTGCCAACAAATGGTTTTGTTACCGAGACCTGAAGTTACAAGAACTAGTTTAGAACATGGTGCCAAGGATATTCAAGAAAGAGATTAGAGATTGGTGGGATCATAGAATAGATCAGTTTATAGCAGAGAAAGCTATCCAAAGGGATCAACCGATCGAAAAGGTGAGTGAAGGGATTTTATACGCCGAGGGTGCAAATGACCAATATGAGATATTTTGGTGCAAGTTCCTAGAAGACTTGTATAATTGGTTAAAAGGTTGAAAGTGCAGAATCGGGCGATGTCAACTCACTGTAACTAGGCTTCCTTAGATCTCATATCACCCCAACAGTTAGACAATAATCTGACCAGAGAAGTCGATTTTTGGGTAAATATTACAATCGAAGGATATATAGTCAAGTTTTCCGCCAAAAGTTATTGATCCTTCTTAAAGGCAAATGCAGTGTTTGGATCTGGATTAAGAGGAAGGTTGATGAGGGAAGTGTCATTGTGGATTAAAATGTTTATGGTAGAAGAAGGACTACTTCCCTCACCTGTTGTGGAAATGGTAGCGTAAAAACCTAGTATCGGGGGAAGGACCTAAGGGGAGAATGCTACCAGTTGGTGAATAGAGATGTTGCTGAAGGAATGGATGTAGAAGGGTTGAGGAAAGTTAGAGACATTAGAGCACATAGGAGAATGCTGCTAGTTAAAAAGTGGCAAGCGAGAGTGATTTAGACTCTGAAGAAGAGAAAGATGGGACCCCACCAAGTAGGAGCGGTGTCAAGAAAACTCCAAGAGGAAGGGGGGGGGGGGGGGGGAAGAGGATGCAAAATGGAGAAATATTAGCAACAGGTGGGATAGGAGCCAATATGATGAAGAGGATCCTTTCTTATAGGCTGCGGGAGGGATAGCACAGGAACAAATTCTGAGTAGGTACGAAGAGGAGAGAGAAGAGGACATGGGCAGCATCATGAGAAGATTATTTGCCAAAGGAGAATCATCCACTAGGATTCAGAAGGAATACCCCCAATGTACAGGTAGTATTCCTCCTGACCTTCCCCTGGTACCTTACTATAATATGAAGAAATTTGTTATTAAACTAGCCAAGGCAATACGGGTACACAGCATGCGCGAGAAATATAAGGCCAATTTTAATATCGAAAATAACAAAGGAATCAATGGTATTAGTAACTTGGGATTGCAAGGATCCAAATAGCTAGGGAATAAGGGGTTCATGTTACTAGCTCATACCCAAGTAAGCATGACAGGATCTTTTACCAGATATTCGTAGTTTGCGAGGAAGGGAAATGATGATGTGGAACAACACTGGTATCTCTGCGAAGCTATTTGGAGAGCATGACAGACTACATAAAACATCAAGACAGTTGAGTTCCAGACCACACTAAGGGAGAGAGCTCTGCGTTGGTTTATAAAATGGGTGAAACAAAACTAGAATCCTGCGATAGATGACATCGAGAGAGGATTCATACAAGAATTCAAACTACCTTAGACAGACCAACAAGCGTTATCAAAGATGTGGGAAATCAAGCAGAAGGAGGGTGAAATGGCTTTGGAACTCATGCAAAGGTTTAAGGATGCCATTGCTAAGCTGGGCTACAGTCTACACCCGAATCACTAGTGAGACTGGTTCATCAAGGCACTCCTTCCCCTCACAAGAATGCCACTGATGCAACAGAATATCGAGACTCTCCAAGATGCTTTGGAGCAAGCATCAAGAATAGAAGCCATGGTTGGATATCCTCACGAATATTAGGGAGGGATGAGCTTGCAGGATCTGTCAATTATGGGCCTTCAGAATCAAATCACAACTTTAACGGAGAAATTGAAGGATCTTCAACTAGCGTGGCTAGCCAGACCTAACGTATGGTGCACACACTACATGGTGGAAGGACATGTCACAACAGAGTGCCCAATGTTGCGGGGAATTAACCATCCGGGGCGGGCGTGGGATCATCAGGGACCCCACCAACTGCAGGAGTTGTGATAGTAGAAGCGTAAGGAGTTTTTCCTAGATGAAATAACCAGGAATATTGTGAGATCTGTAGAATGTATGAACATCTACCATGGATGTGCCCAATACTACAAAAGTAGTCTAATGTCCCTACTAACAAAAACTGTGAGTTTTTTGCATCCACAACACATCACACTGACCAGTGTGGATGCTTTAGCAGAAAGGCTAAGCAGGTCGACGTTCAGGATTAATGAGTCCAACTGGGGAGGAAGAGGAGGAAGAGACGCCATAAGGTGTTATAAATGTGACCAAGAGGGACATGTCTCCAGGGAAAGCCTGCTTCTTAGGAGACCATGGTGTTCGCAATACTCGTGCCATAGATGATTGCCCGGAACACATTGCAAAGTGGGAATAAAGGACCAGATAAAGGGGGGCTAACCTGGTTAAAGCCGAACCTTGTACCGATGACGGTCTTCCCGCAACCAATATCAGTATAGTTACAAGAGGGGGAAAGAAGATGGGGGAGGGTCATAGTACGGTGGACCCACCCTCGATCATTAAGGCAACATCCCCAAAGAAATCATATTAGCCTAAGCGACAAAAACATTATTATCACAAGGTGGCTAAGCTATTCAAGGGGATTACCGAGATGAAGGAAGACCAGAGAGAGAATGGCCATGCGCTCAACAGTAGTCATTCGATTGAAGAATGGTTTAAATTATTCCTACAGATCGTCTAAGATGAATATATGTTGAAGGAGTTGCAGAAAAGTTTAAAGGTTCCACTATCAGTGGAGGAAGGGGAAGCGCAATGATCATCTACCAACCTACTAGAAAAGCATACCAGAAGAGTGTGGTGAAACAAGAAGAGAAGCGAAAAGGAATTTTGAATTAATGCTCAGGTTGCGGGATTCCAAATCAAGGACACGATGCTAGACCTGAGATCAGATGTAAACATCCTGCCCAGGAAAACATGGGAGGCAATGGGGAAGTCACAACTAACATAATTGTTGATTCAACTAAGAATGGTGGATTAGTACTGTATACTGCCCATTGGAATTCTATAAATCGTAGAAGTAGATGTGGCAGGGATGAAGACACACACTGAGTTCGAAGTGATCGATATAATGGGAGATAAGGACCCATACCCAATGCTCCTTGGGATCGACTGGGCCTATGAAAACTATCTTTTCATTGACCTAAAGAAAGAATTAATGATTTTCAGAGCAGAAGGAATGAGGGTGATCCAAACATTGGACCCTTATTAAGGACCTAGGTTCACAGAACCTGTAGATGACAAGGACGAGCCAAAAATGCTAGACTAGCTATACACACTAAGAGTGAGAAAAAGGGAAGATTATATAAATACTAATATATGAGGATCCGTCAGCTAGAGGAGTATTCAGAGCTCAGAGACTGGTTCAGAAGTTGCATGGGATGCATGGCATCAAGAGGATATGAACTAAACACTGGACATTGTGCAATGATAGGTTGCGTCAACTAGATAGGAGCAGAGGTAAGAAACTATCCCAAGTTCCACAACATTGAACCAGTCGACATCTTCTTGAACAAAGTAAACAGAGAAATGAGGGAAGATCAAAAGATTCCATTTCTTAATATCGCGCTCCTAGCCACATGGGAGGATGGTGGAAAACCCACCATAGCACAGTGCTAGATTGGGAAGCCATAAATCAAGCCATGAGGGAAAGGTTTGGCCATGAGGAAGACTGACCACAAGATAATATGAAATACAGAGGGAATTCAAGTCCTGATAAGCAGGTAGAGGCCTACATAAAAGGTTGGAGAAGACAGGGGACCCCAAGGAATTGTGGGTACATATATTCATACATACTCTAGGTATCGTTCCCCGAGATTGGTACGTGTAAGAGGAGATTCGTAGGCAAACGACAGATTAGGATGTTCTGGAGGCATATTTCTTTAGTAGCTTCTCATTCAGAGGTGATTATGCATGCATGACTAAGTCACTCCATGTGATCAAAAGGGTTATGTTTGCCCCAAGACAGTGAGTTGAAGGTTGTCCTGATGAAAATTTCCTACAGTGTTTGTATGACATGGATTCTCCAGAATAATATGACCTGCGACAAGGTGGATGCAAAGCCAGACGAAGATGAGTTAGATGGATTGAGACACCTAAACTTCGAGGAAACAGAAGGAGAGAGAGACATCTAGGAGACTCCCTCAAGAGAAGGTGCTCACCTTCTGCCGATGAAGCTGAGAAAACAAAATGTTGGGATGGAGGATAAACCCAAAATGGCATCTGTGGGAGATTATTGGGATGAACAAACTACAAAAGAAATTTTCAACCTATTACAGAAGTATCAGGACTTGTTTCCAGCATCAATAACACAGCTAAAATGGATAAAAGGAGATATATGGGAGATGAAGATTATTCTAAGACCGAATGCTTGTTCAGTGAAGCACATACCGTATAGACTGAACCCCAAGGTGAAGAACAAGGTTAAGAAGGAAATGGACAAAATTTTGAAAGCAGGGACTATATTTCTGGTAGATGAAGCAGAGTGGATAAGTCTAATAGCCATACAAAACAAGAAGGATGCGACAGAAATCAGGGTCTACGCTGATTACAGAAGTCTCAACAATGCATGTGTGCATGATCCATTCCTGACACCTTTCAGTGGTGAAGTCCTAGACAACGTAGCGGGTAATGAGGCATATTCATTTACAGATGGATTCTTGGGCTACCATCAGGTTCGAATAGCCGAGGAAGATAAACGAAAGACAACGTTCACTACTAAATGGGGGTCATATGAAGACAAACGAAAGACAACATTCACTACCTAATGGGGGTCATATGAACACAAACAAAGGACAACATTCACTACCTAATGGGGGTCATATGCATACAACGTAATGCCATTCAAGTTGAAAAATGCACCAGCGGCCTTCTCGAGGATTGTCACAACTACATTCCAAGACTACATCACAAGTTTCTAGAGGTGTACATGGATGACTGGACAGTATATAGCCTGCTAAAGAAACACACAAAGTTACTAAGGGTCATGTTTGAAAGGTGCCGACGATTGAAAATTTCCTTAAACCTTAAGAAGTGTATTTTCGTGGTCCCGTTTGGAACACTGCTAGCCACATCATCTGCAAAGATGGAGTATGCATAGACCCAACAAAGGTTGCATCAATTGTCAACATGGAGCCTCCACACAACATGAAGCAACTAAGGTCCACTCTAGGCCATACGGGGTACTACCGGCGCTTCATATGGAATTATGCATCAATGACGACTAAAATGGAGAAAATACTTAAAAGGACGAAGTGTTCATTTCAACAGAGGAGTGTCAAGCAGCATTGAATATATTGAAAGAAAAAAAGGTAAGCACCCCGATCCTTGTCTATCCATATTGGAATAAAATGTTTCATGTGCATATTGATGTGTCAAGGATAACGCTAGGAGTAGTCTTAGCACTATCAAGGGAAAGAAATATGGATCACCCGGTGTATTATGCCAGCAGAAAGTTGTCAATTGCATAAAGGAATTATACGACAACCAAGAGGGAGGCCTTGGCCATGGTTTATTCTCTGCAAAATTTCAGACATTACTTATTGGGGGTGCCATTCAAGTTTTTCTCAAACCATTCCACACTTAAATACTTAGTAAACAAACCATTAATAGAGGGTATGATATGTCAATGGTTATTACTATTCTAGCAATTCACTTTCGAGCTGGTCATAAAGACTGAATGTGGGGCCAGATCCTTTGTCATGACTAGAGACTTGAGAGAAAATAGGAGCATTGGATGATCGGTTGCCTGATGCTGACTTGTTCAGAATAGAGGAAGTCTCGTATCACCTAGAAGCGATCACTACACTATTGACAACAGGGCAATTCCCAGAAGGGTATACAGTAACACAGAGGTGGCACTTAATAGTAAGGGAAGAAAACTACCAACTAATTGTAGGACACCTATACAAAATGGGCTTGCATCAAGTCCTAAGATGCTACATACTTCAGCATGAAAGAGAAGATGCGTCATGGGAATGTCACGCGGAAGTTGCAGGAGGCCATGTGGGAGGAATAGCCACCGTAAGGAAGACACTGCAGGTAGGACTATGGTGGCCAGCCCTTCACAAATATTCTAAGGAATATGCTAAGAGTTGTGATGTCTGTTAGAGGGTTGGGAAGCCTTCCTAATGGGATGAACTGCCTTTAAATCCCATTCGCATAGTGCAAATATTCGAGAAATAGGCAATAGATTTCATTGGACCCATTACACCACCAGCCAGGAATTCACGTGCAAGATACATAATAACTGCTACTAAATACCTCACTAGATGGGCAAAAGCAACACCCGTCAGAGACTGTAAAGCTAACACTACCGCAAGGTTTATTTTCGAGAACATAATCTCGAGATTTGGATGTCCGAAGGGCCTCACAAGTGACCAAGTTGGAACACATTTTATAAATGAAACTATTGAGGCTCTTCTAAAGAATTTCATGATTCAACATAATAAAAGTAGTCCATATCATCCACAGGCCAACGAGATTGTTGAAGTATTCAACAAAATCTTGGAGAAAGGTCTAACAAAGATTATATCAGCCAACAGGGATCATTGGGATGAGAGAATACCAGCAACTCTATGGGCATACTAAACAATGGTGAAGAGACTTCATAAACAAACATCATTTCATCTAGTATACGGAAAGGAAGCAGTGGTTCCAACAAAGTTCATAATACTACGAATGTTCGTATCTGAAGCAATGAGAATGACAGACAATGTGGCATTGAGAGAAAGACTAAGTCAACTAATGGAACTTGATGAATTTTGGTTCTTGGCCGAGTTTCACCAGTCAGTGGAGCAGAGAAGGAAAAAATCTTGGCACAACAGGCATATCAGGAAGAACACATTTGGAGTTGGGGATCATGTATTACTATACGAGAGAAAGTTCAAGAAATTCCTAGGAAAACTACAGATGCATTGGTTAGGCCCATTCATAGTTGCGGAAATCAAAGATTCTGGAGCTGTAAGATTGGCACAACTGGATGGAATCATGCTGCAAGGATGGGTAAATGGCGCTCGCCTAAAGCCCTTCCACAAGTCATCAAACACAAATTCAAGATCAAGGGGGTCTAAAAAACGAGCCCGCAAGTAGGTAGGAGGTAATAAGAGTTAGTCAATCGTGTTAAGAAGTTAGTTGTAATCATGCCTTTTATATCCTCTTAATAGAAATAAGAAAAAGCATCAATAAGGTCACGGTAACATTATCATTACGCCGCAACCCATTTGTGGTCGGGGGGGAAGTAGAGTTAGCAGTCACATATGCTTTCACAACCTGCAAGTTACACGTAGGCAGACGCTTTTTCAGTCTTTATGGTCACACATTGTATCCGTCCTTTCCATCGTACCAATAGTCATTTCCATAATAAGTAACCAATAATGAAACTGTCAAGTAGGAGCCATAAAATATTTTCCCATTAGGAACATGTTTAGTTAATAAATAATCCCATCACAGCAAAATCAATACGCCATGCAGCCCATTCTATCCTTCCCTAGTCCATGTCACAAAGGTCAGGTCCATATCAGTCGACGACGGAAAAGCATGGCTAGAACACATGGGGAAAGTTGTTGGAGTAATTAGTTGCTAAAGTCCATTTAGGACATGTCGTGTCAAGCCTAGCTACTTAACTTGCAAGATAATGAAGGAAACTACATAGTTTCAATTGAAAATAGTAGAAGAAATACAAGCTCGCTCTAAAGAACAACTACAGAAACACAAGAGTGTGAAACCTCAAGTGACAATTATTTACCAGAGACGTAGGGAGATGGTGAAGGGAATTATATCAGTTCCATAAGATAAGTTAGATGAACGAATTGAGTTGGTTGAAAAACTTTATGGGAAATACAATAAGTCGATTTTAATCAACAACGACCTTACAGATTTCTTTCAGTTCCCAACTTTGAAGAGAGAGGTCTACACCGAAGACGTCCAAAAGGAAGACAGCACCAAGACCTCCAAAGTCAAGGAGGAATTCATAGGATTACAGAGGTTGACATTAATCAATTTGAGAAGTATACTAGTTTTCGGCACTCAGTTCGCTGCCGTGCAATGTACTAAACTACTGGCCAACAGAATGCATGGGGGATCCCTATGGCTTGACAAATAATACCCAATTCAGGTAGACGATGTTCATCATCTAATAGGGTTGTCAACTGGTGGGAACACAGTAACCACAACATTCCAAGCAGGCACTAAAAGATCCAAGAAGCAGGGCGAAGAAAACTACTATGCGAAATATGGAACAAAAAGAGGTGGAAGAGGGGAAAAGATTGACATGATAAACAAAGTTGACATCAGATTTTCCTACTACATCATAGAAGGAAAAACCATGAGACACTTTTGGAGAAATGAATGCACACTAGATGCAATTTCGGTTGCAGAGCATTGCTGCAACGGGGAGGTACTCAAATAGTCTTCTTTTGTTCTCAATGATTTTTTTGAAGCATGCGAAGATGTTTATAGGCTGAGTACCAATTTTATGTTTAGGTACATTCTAATGTCTCTAGCCATGTGGAAATGGAGGCCTCTAAAGAGAGGGAAATGATGCCTATCATCAAAGGACAATCGTTAGCACTCTGGTATGAACCATGGAGAGCATTGTGGGATCCGAGCACAAAGGAGGTAAATGAAACAACTTTCAGAGACTAATACGAAATGAAACTAATTGTAGTAAGGTCAACGTAGAGGATACCCAAAACTCTACTAGATGAGTTTTCAAGAGAAGTCTAGTTCGAAGCCTCACATGGGCACACCTACCTTAGACCACAGTGCATCCATCTGGAAACATTTAAGATGAGGCCATAGAAATTCGTTCTTGCTGAAGCGGCACTACATATTGAGCTGGGATAATGGTTGGGGGTGGCCTGCGAGATCACTGATGGGAAGTACAAATATTTGTTTGGGGCCTTAAAGCCACATAGGCAAGAAGGAGATCTAATGGAAATAAGCAGAAAGAGACTAGCCGAATATGACCTCCACCTGGTGGTGCTACAGATGGAGGAGAAAATGTTCACACTGAGGCAAACAATTGCAAGTTTCGAAGGCCAATTAGGTGAGAGTAACCAACCCTTACAATTTCAAGGTTCCACTACATTTTCGCCCATCATTACAAACTTGTTGGCTATGAAACTTCCCACTGGAGTCGGTCACACTCCATCCCAGCCAACTGTCCCCAAGCCAAAGAAGAAAAGAGTCATTTGCAATCTGGTCGTTAAAAAGCTGAGCACTGCTCTACCAACTCTAATTGTCAACCTTATTGATGAGGTTGAACACTCAGTTTCTGCATCCCCAATAGTCGAAGAAATTCCTCACACCACCTCTGTTGCCTTACATCAGTCGCAGGAATCTTCCCCACATGCAGCCTCCACTTCCGCGACCCTGCCAAAAACCCTCCTATCTGGCCGACGATGAACAACTGTAGAAATGGAAGTTGACTCAGCAGAGCAGAATAAGGGTACCACCTCTACCAGCGGCACCCAGCAAACATCACTAGAATCATTACTTTTTAGGTCGGACCCACCACAAGGGAAAAGCCCAAGCACAACTATTCTGCAAGAGGAAAGGGATAAACCATACCAACCACTTTTTCCTATAAATATCCTAGTGGTCCCGAACCCTAACATTGTTCCCCCTACTCCCCAATTCATTCCACAGTCACAGCCTGTTCATTCGCCCACCTCCCACTATGAAAAATCCATAGCCAATGACCTACCCATACAGCAACATTTTCTAGAGCCCAACACAATGCAAGCCAACACACTACAGCATTGGTCGTCGGTGCAACTATTTGCATTCATACAACAAGCAGCACATAGGGCCGAAAAGATCTATGATGATCTGGCCAAAGAGCATGAACAACAGAGATAGCAACTGCAAGAGGTGACGGAAGAGCGAGATCACCTGTGACGGGCAAACACAAATTTACAAACCCAGGTTGATTAGGTCACGCAAATATTTCGATCATTATGGCCAACTATCATTTACGCAGACACAAAAGCCCTAGCAGATATCACAGCCTGCACATTGGTGAGATGTTGCGACCATATCCAAACAACATGCTCGAATCTAGTAGTCAACAATGCTGATATGAAAAAGAAACTGGAGACGGGAAGATTAGCGTTGTCGGACCCAATCGAGATATACGTGAGGAAAGTCGAAGGAAAAATCAGCGATGTAGAAGCAAAGAGACAAGCACTCGTCGATGCTCTCACGGACGACTACGCCCTAATGAACAGAATCCACGACTAGCCAGGAACCTTGGCGTTGAAAAATCATCTAGTATACCCCATGTGAGAACAGATACAAGCATTGTTCGCCAGCACCAAGGACTGCATGGATTTTGTCCACATATAGTAGATCAATGAACATATCGACGAAATCCAGGCACAGATCAATCAGATCGAGGAAGAGTCATCAAAAACTAAGAAGGTGATTAGAGACCTGTGCCCAACGATTCGTTTACAGGTTCTGACTCTAAAGGAGGTTTGCGACACAAGCAGAGAACAATGGGACAATCCGCAAAGTCAATGACCAACTGAGTTAATGTCTAATACAACCAAAGACTTCACTCAACGAGCTGACACAATCCTCTTCGGATGGGAAGCCACCCTTTAGAAGTACAGAGAGTTCAGGCAACAAACCACAACAGTTGTTCCAGAGTTGGAGCCTTTGTTTGAAATAGGGGAGCCTCAGGAGGAGGAAAGTGCAATAGAAGTAGACGCCACCCTGCAAGTGTTAGCCGAAACAAAGGAAGCACCAGCTCAGCAGCCAGTAGAATCAGCACAATTGAGAGTGCATCCACCAACCAAAGCACCCACAGAGATACCAGTAGGGCTGACTGAGATTGAAATGAATTAACTGAGGGACGAGTCAAATAATTGTGGTTGGGGCTTGTTGGGGCCTTCGTTTTGATTTTGAAAAGATTTTGATTATTTTGGTTTGCCAAAGGACGAGGTGGAAATGGGTGGCGGCAGCAACAGTTAGGTTGTGGGGAGGACAGTTGGACAGTAAAGCAGGAATAGGCAGTTGCGTAGGGGTTGCAGCAAAGTGTCAGTAGAAGACAGAGGCAGCCAAGCGGACAGGAAGGAGGAGTGGTAGCCGAGGGAAAGAACAGTCGAGCAAGAACTAGCAGTCTAGATGGCAGGGGAAATACAAAAGGAGAAGGCCCATAAGGAAGAGAGGTTGGTTGTTGATGTTGGCGTTTTAGATGGGATAGTTGGTTGCGGCAGGACAAAACCAGACTGCAGAGACATGGCCGAGCACTACCCTTGAGTTAAAGAATGAGCCTGTGAATCTGTAAACGGGTATTCCTTGTAATCATCTGTGGCAAATGTCGATATGTCATGTAATAGTATACTGTTGAATTAATATGAAGTAAACTCTAGACTAGTTTCTTAGCCTGATGCATATGGTTGTTTATGATGTGGTGACCCACTTAAAATTTTAAATATCATGTAAGATTCATGCATGTAATAGTTTCTTAGTATTGGATGGTATGTTGTTATCTCGATTATGTATGTTATGTTGTTTATATATTATTGGTTGATGCATCCTTGATTCCATGACGAACCCTTCTTAGTTCTGGTTGCGACATGCCTTGGGTGAGACTCCTTACCCCTTCGGTAAGGTGAAAATGTCGGTGTGGTCCTAGACTACAATGGTCCATTGTTGGCTCTCCGTGCTTGAACCCAAGGTCTTCTCCCCTTATGACTCTTTTGTGCCAACATGTCGTGTACATGTGATTTTGTGCACACATTATGTAAGTGATTCTTTGTACAGGTCGTACTGTGTATATATTATACATATGGTACTAGTTTAGATGTGGTATTGTGTGCATGTCATACATCTTGTGTTGCGGGCATGCAGTACTATGTATGTGCATTGTGTAGTTGTGGTATCGTGACATGTGTACTCATTGTGTTGTACTCTGTGTAGTACATGTATTGTGTTGCGTTGTATGCCAAATGTAGGTACTCGTATGGTGTTCTACATCGGGTATAAATGTATTTATGTTCTCTCGTATGTCAGGTGTAGGTGTATGTATTGTGTTGTGGTGTACACTAGATGTAGGAGTACATATTGTGTTGTGTCGTACACTGGGTGTAGGTGTATGTGTGGTATGTCAAATGTAGGTGCATGTATTGCATGGTGTCATATGTTGTGTGTGGATGTATGTGTTGTGATGTACATTGTGTATGTGTACATGGTTGAAGAGAAGCAAAGGCATTGTGTGCTTGTCGGGTGTGGCAATTGATCTGGTGTTCATATGAAATAAAGATAAAGGTAGAAGCTAAGGATTGATTAAAGGATAAGTATAAGTATTTTATTTAAATTTTATTATGCATGTGATTTATGATTTTGGTCTATGATGATTACATGTGATCTATTATTTGTTGGGTTGTGTTATATTCTTTCCACGACTAGCCCACGTAGTTAACTAGGGGGTTAGAGGGGGGGCGGAGCCCCCCTTCGTTGCGCCGATTGTGTAGCCGAGGGGGGGTCACAGGGGGTTTGAGGCATACCCGTAAACCCAATTTATGGGATCTAGGGCAGCGCCCTGTGAAATTTTGGTTTTGGACCCTATGTTAGGTTGGGCGGACCCACCTATGGTTTTGTGCATGATTTTCGCACATGTTTTTTGAACGCGATGGCTTTCGGTCCATGGTTTTGGACATGATGGTTTTTGATCCATGGTATTGGATGCTTCGGCATGTATAAATATGTATTATAACATTGAAAGGAACATAATGAAAAATCAATCTGGTAGTCCCGGTTTTGGGATCCAGGGGAAAATCTCCATGTATATGTGTTTTATGTTTTATGCTCTCGCATTGTTTATTTTCTGTGTTTTGAATTTGTATGTAGGTAATTTATGTAGAGGGTTAAAACCTACATTTGGTATCAGAGTTGTTTTGGCTTCAAAGGGACGCCTTTGTTGTTAAGGGGTTTCGCTCGAGCCTGTGGTAGACCCTGTTTAGTGGGAGATCTGTGGGATCGATTCTGGTGGTGAAAGAAGATGGCGAGCAGTGGAAAGATAGAGATCGAGAAATTTAATGGTCAGAGTTTTGAGTTGTGGAAACTCAAGATGGAGGATCTGTTGGTAGATAAAGATCAGTGCATCACGGTAGATCTGGGTACTAAACCAACGGGGGTGTCTGATGAAGAATGGAAGAAGTTGGATCGAAAGGCAAAGAGAATGATACGATTGTGTGTCCCAGATTCAATATTGTTGAATGTATCAAGGGAAGATACGACGAAGGCTTTGTGGGACAAGTTAGGGACTTTGTGCCAATCTAAGTCTCTAGTGAATAAATTGTTCCTACGGAAAAAGCTGTATAAACTGAACATGAAATATGGAGACTCAATGACAAAGCATCTGAATGCATTTAATATTGTGGTAAGTCAGTTAGCATATGTTGATATTAAAATTTTAGATGAAGATAAGTGAATCAGTTTGTTTTGTTCTCTACCAGATTCATGAGATAGTCTAGTTATTGCAATAGGTAGCAATGCAACTACCTTGCAGCGTGATGAAATAGTCTCGGCCTTATTGACGGAGGAGATGAGATGGAAAAATATGGAGAGCCAAAATGGTGATGCCTATTCTGTACAAGGACAGTCCCAGAACAGAAACAAAAATAAGTCATCGAGTGGGAGATCTAAATCTAGAGGAAGATCTAAATCTCTAGGAAAACCTGTAAAGGTGGTGTGCTGGAAATGCGGAAAGGAAGGGCACTACAAAAGGGACTGTAAATCTAAAGCTCCTGATAAAGGAAAGGGATCTGATGATGCTCCTTCTGCAGAGGCGAAAACCACCTCAGATGAAAGTGGGGATGTGTACTTGGCTTCTTCAAGTACACATGTAGATCATGAGACGTGGTTGATTTACTTAGGTGCATCCTTTCACTTCACTCCCCATAGAGAGTGGTTCTGCGAGTATGAGAAATACGATGGTGGTGATGTCTTCTTAGGAAATGATAGGAAGGCTAGAATCATTGGTCGCGGAAAAGTAAACTTGAAGTTGTAAGGTGGAAGGGTTAGAACACATCCAGGTGCTCTACATATTCCTGCATTGGCTAGAAATCTTATTTCTGTAAGAAAGTTGGATGATGCAGGTGTAAAAACAGTGTTCGAGAAAGATACCTGCAAGATGGTTCAAGGAGCACTGGTATTGATGCAGGGAGTTCGAATTTCAACTCTGTACAAGCTGCAAGGTAGCATTGTTATTGATGGGTGCAACAGTTTTGTGGTTCCTGAAAGTGGAGCAGAAAACCTAGTGGTCTCTAGAGAGAAGACCATGTTGTGGCATCAAAGGCTTTGACATATTGGAGAGAAGGGCCTTCGAATACTT
>APFE031378309.1:0-12462 GCA_000404065.3 Pinus taeda
AAGGTTGAAAACCAATCATTGATTGGCATGCTTATATAGAAAATACAAGGTGAAAATCAAAAGTTTCTGACACCCTATATTTTCCATTTCCTTTCTGAAAAAAATGGTGAAAAAAAACCCACAACCACTCAGCATTTTGCAAAATTCATTGTCTCATTTCATTTCACTATGTTTTACTTTTACAGCTTCACTCCTTTCCATTGTCTTATTTCACCAATAAATTTTTCCTTTCCCAATATTTCTTTCATCTCCATTTTTCATTTATCATCATGTCTTATTTTCATTTACACAGCCATTTCCATTTCATTCATTCATAAGCCATATTTTATTCTCTGTTTCACATTCTGCCACTATTTCCACGTTCTACAGCTGATCCTGTTCTGCAGCCAAATTAATTCTACAGCAACAGTTTGTTTATCAATCCAAGCACAAGAATCCAGTTCATAATAAAATCTTGTATGCAGGTCATTGAAGAAAAATCAACTTTGAAGACCAATCATGCCTAAAGTACCTATGGAGCAAACATCAAAATATTAGCAAGTGGAAGGTAAGGTTCCAAAGGTAAAATACAAAAATTTATTTCAAAAATCAATTCAAAAACATAAGCTTGTATAACATGTATGATCACATGTCTCATTTATTAATCATCATGTGATTTGACAGACATGATGTCTTCGCCATATCTTCTATCTTCAATGCCAAACGGTCCAATGATTCCTTCATAACTGATCTCCACTTTAAACTCCATAACTCGTACTTAAACAGTCCTCCACAGATACATTTGTTAACGGTTAGGTTAATGACGTGACCTATCTATATACGACTCTTCAAACCCTAACTATTTATTTATTACTGCCACCTCTTAAGCTTTTCTCTCATACTTATGCAGCTACTTTGTGCATACAGTCACTCTATTTCCATATACTTTGTGCATACAATCACTTTGTTTCCGCACCTTTTGCTTATACAGCTACTCTGTTTCCATATATTCTGTATATACAGTCGTTTTGTTTCATATTCACAGTCATTCTGTTTCTGGTCATTATGTTCCTATAAACCCTATCATCCTATTTCCATATCCATAATCATTCTGCTTTTGTATACACAGTCTTCTTATTACCATATACGTAGTCATTTCATTTCTCAGACAGTGAGAGTAGTTTTGAATAGTAGCCGAGAATAGAGGTTATGGGGCTTATTGTTAGAACTGAACCCGTAGGGGTAAAATACATGGAGGGTTTTCCGCAGCTAAAAGGAATGTTACAGAAGGCTGGTTGGTTGTGTTTTATTGAAAAATTCAATGGTTACCATAAGGAAATCACTAAATCATTTGCCAGGTCATTTGATGGAATGGAAGTGGAAATAGGTGACATCAAATTTGCAGTTACCGAGTCTTTCATAGCTGAAGCAACATAACTCCCAAGGCTAGGAGAAAGGTGGTTTAAGAACAAAGAGTTTCATGATGAATCCTAGAAGGTGATTCTTAAAAATCCAGGTATGGACGTTTTAGTTTTTAGAAAAGGGATTCCAATCTCTGCACTTAAAAACAAATGGAGTAGCATTTTGTTAATACTGCAAAAATTTATTACATGTGAAGGAGAGGTTTGGGTCTATGTATGTTTATCATATAAGATTGCTAATGAATTTTCTAGAGAATGGAACCCTCAATCTTCCCTTTTTCCTTTTGAATAGTCTGAGAAGAATGGAAACCGAATTTCATTTGAGAAGTGTAGGGGATACATGGGAGGACTTCTTGGCAAGGAATTTCTTCCAAGATGCTCTAGATTTGTCTGAGGGAATTCATGCTAAAAGGAGTAGAAAGAGAAATGTCAGCATTGGAAGCTCTTCACAAAAAGATGATGCAGAAATAGCTCCTAAAACAGAGATCAGAAAGCAGAATAAGCAGAGGAGAAAAATGAAAGAAAGGGTTGAAGAAATCAACGAGGATATTATTGAACCTTCATCACCTAAAGAGGATGAACAACTACTTTTTGAAAGACTAACCAAGATCAAGGAACAGAACAAGAAAGATAAGGAAAAACGAAAGAGGAAAAATGACACCAAAGAAGAAACCATAAGTTTTCAAAAAGTGAGAAGGAGTTTTAGGCTTTGAGGCAAGGTGAAGAAGATGAAATCAAAATAGGCCCAGTTTATAAATTTAGAGGATGAAACTCCAGTTCAGTCCCCTGAAAGTATTCCATATGAACAAAGTCCACAGAACTCTCCTCCACAAGACAGCCCAAATAGAGCTTCTCCTGGCATTGATCCAATACAACAACAAACCTATGACTACATAGAGTCTTTAGAAAAAAAGAGTACCTCAGTAGAACCAGGAACTTCAGCTAATCTAGAGCAGCATGCCACCTCACAAGAAACTCTAACTAGCTCCCTCAAACAAGAGATCAATGAGCGAGAAATTCTGAATAGGCACATCCAAAGAGAAAATGAAGCCTTATTCATGACAACACTATGCTTCACTTGGGTTTATGGCACAAGAAGAATAGGAAGCTAGAAAAAAAAAATAAGAATTTGAGCAGGGAACTCATTAGCCTCAAGTACAGATTTCTCATGAGCAAGCCAAGGATGGCAGTTGGTGCAAAGAAAAGCAAGAAGTGGAAGCTGGATGTGTTGGCTGAAGTATCATAACAAATGCAGCAGGAGGAGGAAGTTCGCAATTTTGATTGCATGGGGACATGCAATAGTCTTGCAGTGGGGGTACGTTGAGACTCAAAACTGCCCTTTCCTTAGCAACTTTTCTCATCCCTTCTTCTTTGTTTTTCCATGAAGAAAGGCATCCCTAATATCAATAACCAGTATAGATTACCTTAAGGAGAACATTTTAGTGATTTACATGTTATTCTTTTATTTTTTGCTGTTTGAATAAGTTTTTGTCTTTTAGCTACAGAATGTAGCCTATTCTGTAGCTAATCAGCTGTTCTGCAGCTACTTCCATGCTTTTACAGGTTCCAAGTGTCAGAAGGAGAAAATAACTACATGGGCGGCTTGGAAATCTTCAGAACATGGATAGTTTCCTATTCACCTAGCCCAGGTCGACAAGGAAGATGGTACAAGACTCCGGTCAAAGGAAAAGTCAAACGTAGAGACCTAAGGCAAACATGACTCTATTTTGTACATGTTTCACAATGATGGGATCCGAAACAACTTCGTGAACCCACGGACTTCAACAGCGATCTGTGCAACCGAATCCAATAGCCATCACCTTAGATTTATGTCTCCAGCAACCGAGGAAGAGAATTTTGTGTGCCTGTCTACTACGTGTTTTTCGTTGTAGCTTATTTTTCTCCATAAACAGTTGCATAATTTCTATATAAATACCTGTGTAAAGAATGCAAAACAAGTTCGAATTTTTTTGATGTATTAAGCTTAGACTACTACTCTATAATTTTGAAAACTCATTTACTGTGATTTTCTAATATGAAGACCGCAAGTTTCACGGATATCTGAAAGCGTTTCTTGGAGTTTTGATTGAGTACACATAACCTGAGTAGTTGCAGAGGGCCCCTACGCTGACTGAGGTTTCATTTAATTTTGTTTTGTCTTATTTATTTTAAACTGTAAATTTAGCATTCTTTCTCACCGTGTTCATAATCATTTCTTCACTAATGCAGAATAGTTTCTTTCAGTACAAAATAGCTTTCTCTTTGCTTAATTTCTCTTTAGTTTCTATCAGTAGTTCGAAGTTGAATTCAGTAGTGTAGGGTAGTTTATTTCATTTGTTTTTTCATTATTCTTTAAGTTTTCAATTAGACTAATCAGTGCCATTACAGTTTTTTCCATTTCCTTACTAGTTTATTGACTCATGGTGTAGATGAATGTTTTCTAAATAGCCCTTCTAGTTGATAACTCATCTTAAACTAAGTGGTTGAATACTTCATTCATGCAATGAGTCTTTTCTGCATTTTTTTATTTCTTTTCTCTTAGAACAATGAAGTAAAAAATTCCTCAAAATGTCATCACAAGGAGGTTGTTCTCCCAAAATTGAGAGGCAAAGTAATTAAGCACTTCATTTAGTTTTGTTTCCATAGTAGATTAGCTGCAATTTCATTTTCAGCCTTGGTATTTTAGTTAGTTTTGTTTCCATAATATATAGTTGCAATTTCACTTCCAGACTTAGTATTTCGTTTAGATTTGTTCTTATAATAGATTAGACAATTGTTGCAATTTCACTTTCAGTATTCTATTTAGTCTTTTTTTTTGTAATTGAATAGACAATAGTTGCAATTTTACTTTTTAGATTCAAATGATTTGGAAATAATGATATGATTAGAAATAGAAACTCTTTTTTCATTTCTTGATTAAACTTTGCTTCTAAATCTTACTTAAGCTCTTTTAATTCTCATTTCTTCAGGTTCTTAGCAGTCTTCACAGAAGTTTGATTTAAGATTTTTGTTAGAATGTATGTCATTAGGGATTAAAATATCAAAAAACCCCCAAAACAACATAAAACTAAAAAACAGTGAAGTAAGAAGGGTCACCTAGCACATATAGTGCACTACACTTCATCAATTTACGATACCCGGATTGATAATTTATGTAGAGAAATTTGGGACACTAAATTGACCAAACATGATGTATGGTGTAACGAAGTGTCTTGGAAATTTTGCTTAATTCAGAAGCCTGCTAATAGGCCAACACATTTTCACACATGTATTGTATCTGTTGTAAGACTAATCTTTAACACTTGTAATGCATTTTTCTTTAACCTGTGTTCTACATCTGAACTATTTCATTTGTTGTAACACATAATATATTAACAAAAATGTGTTGTATATGCTATTAACGCTATTTTTCCTGTATAGACTTCTCTTCCGGACATCAGACAAACCTTTCACATGAAGCTTGTTGTAACAACTGTTGCACCCATTCAGACTAATTTGTGGGTGTTGTATGTGTTATGTTACCTTGTATGTTGTGAATGTCGCATCTGTGTGGACTAGTCCTCCAGAAGCTGTGCATGTCCTATTGTGTTGTGTGCTCCTAGCCGAGTTGGGACTGATCCCATCCAACCTGGAACTCACTTTCACCTCCCCCTTCACAGTGAAAGAACCATTGACACAAGTACACTTACACTCACCATGCATGCGAACCTCACTTCCCGAAGACAAAGCAGACCACTCTCCTTTGCTAGCAAGCAAGAGTGGAGGCATATCCTTAAGACAATGGAAACTAGGCCATCACACTGGATGGGACTCCCACTGAATGATCCCCTGAATGTTGGTGGGTCCAGCACCATCAACATTTATGGCGCTAGAAGGAGGCAACTAGTTGTACATGGCTAAAATTCCCCTCACACTCATTTATCAATCATTTGTTCAAGGCACTAACTCGCACTCCCTCTCACCTACACATGACTCTGTAGTTGGTTACTCCTCACCTCCCAGAATTGAACATGATATTTCATATCAACACCTTCGCTTCGTCTATCCCATCACTCACTAGTTTGCAAAAGAAGTCAACTAATCCCAGGCATATAGCATCTTCCACACACATCTGGGAATCCAAATGCCACTCACACAGGAGTTGTTGTATCATCGGTGGAAGAAGCAGTCCTTGCCAAGCTTGAAGGTCTAGAAGAAGCTATTGAAGACAGAGAGTAACATCCAATATTCCCGCAAGATGAATAAGGCACTCTTATGATCTTGGGATTGAACTCCAGTATAGGAGGCAGAGGGGAAAGCAGCAGAGGAGGTGGAGGTGGAGATGAACCGACAGACTCAAATCCAAGACCATCAAACTCTGAAGGAGAGGAAGAGGTTGAAGAAGACGAAGAAGATGAAGAGATGGCTGACCCAAATCTCGAATGGATAACTCAGGGACCATTGGCTCTCCTGGATGTTCTTCAAAATATGCTGAAGAGAACGGAGAGAATGAACATCAATTTCAACCCTGACAGCACAGTGAAGGCAGAAGATCATTTGGACAACTTCTACCTACAGCTGCATACCCTTGAGGTACGGCATGACAAAGTAGCTTGTAGATTGTTCCCATGTACCTTGGACGGTCGCGTAGCTACATGGTATCATAGCCTTCCACCAAACTCCATATAGAACTGGGGTGCATTCAAACACATGCTCCTTGAAAAGTTTTCTAATGACAGGATCGCAGCTATGTTAATGAAAGAATTGGGTAGCCTGAAGATGGAGGGGAAAGAAAAGGTAAAAGATTTCAACTAGAGGTTTACATGCATACTGAAAAAATTTGCGACAGACACCAAACTTCATGACTCCATCACTTTTGATTACTACACATCTGCACTTCTAACCAACATTGCACAGTTCGTCAAGCGAGTTGCGAAACAAACACTCTTGGAAAACTGCGAAGAGGTTATTGTTGTCGAAAAAGACCCACACACAATTGGACTCATCAAGGATGATGAACCAACAAATGATTCCAAAGACACGAGCAGGAAGACCCAAGCGATGGTGAGAAAGGGTAGATACAAGGAAGCAAATGATATTGAAACCCTCACTCGCCTCATCAAGAACTTAACAACTGAAGTGTCTAAGCTTAAACAACAGAAAAAAGACACAATTGCAAGGATATATCCACCTAGATAGAGACAGGGAAGTGACTCATCAGGAAACAACTAGTCCACTCAAGAAAATGCATTGAGCTCTATGTTCAATGTCGATCAGTGTATAGATCCTGAGTTTTGTTCATTCCACAAAGAACATCACCCCGAGAACTTCTGTTCGGACTGGAAGCAAGTCACAAACTCGGTATACAGTCATACACTCAATGCAGAGAGCGGTATGCAGGAGCATCTGGATGACAAAGATTATGACGAAGGTATTGTACCTATTGAAGTATCAATTTCTGGGCATGTGGTGAATGCATATCAGTGCTCGCAAGTAGTGTCGAAGACAAACACCGAGAAGCATCCCCTAAGACAAAATGATCGTTACAATCTTAGGAGTAAAGGGGCTCCCCCTACACTTGGGGAAATGCAAGAGAAGATCAAACTACTGATAAGGAAGGTTGATCCACCGGCCGCACCAAAGTAGAAAACATAAAACAAGTCTAGGAAGACAGCGGCGGGCAAGAGTACTTCCATGAGCAGCAAACTACAAAACACTTCACCGGACAGCATGAACATCTGTTCTACCCAGGACACCTCGGTAAGTCGACCACCTCTCAACTACAACATTGTTGATGATAAGAAGAAAACTCGAGAAAACATAAATTTGTTCGAGTTGGCTAAGATCTAGAGTCAACGACATATCCTGTTGTGCGCACTGAGACATATAGCAATAGATAGCACAACCTCTACCAGCAAGGGAGCAAGCACACCTCCCAGATCACTTTCCACTATGCTCAATACACTCCAGATGGAAGAAGCACACTCAGGTTGCCCCCATTCCTACTATCTTTTGAAATTTTCAACTACAATGTTCACAACGGATTGGTTGATTCTGATGCGGTAGCAAACTTCATGCCACTCTCCATTGCTAAGAATATCAATGCACGATGGAGCGGAACATCTGCAAGAATCATCTAACTTGATAGAACATCAGTACCTTCCATTGGTGAACTGGGAGACATGATCATATTACTATCTCATGACAGTCGATTCCACCAATGCATCAACATAGTTGCTGTGGACATACCGGAAGAATATGGCCTGCTACTCAGCAGAGATTGGTCCAGCAAGTTAGTTGGATATTTTTCTACAGACTCTTCTCAAATGTGGCTTCCGTACAAGGGAAAATGTAACCAAATTCGGGTGTTATTCGAGAGGTATATGAAACACAATGTCACTCCCATAATAGTGAGAATGGACCGTTGGCCTTCGCAAAACTCATGTTTGGAAACTGCCTCCTGGAAACATTGGAGTGTTATCCTTCACGGCTAGCTCCAACCTCATCAACACACAGTTGGGACTACTTCCTTTCCCAACTAATGGTAATGAAACTTGTACAATTCATTTTTCCGATAGTAGTAGTATTAGCATCAACAATAGCAGCAGTAGTACTAGCACGCCAAACGGTCCATGTATAGACAAGCTATGGGCCATGAGTCCTGATGAATTAGAAACACATGATGGCTCAAGGACCGAGTGTACCTCAGTCGTTCAAAACAACATAATGCATGATTATGAGCTGTGTGAAGTTCAAAGGCATAAACAATGATGTTGAGTATGAAGCACTCATGTTGAACACACAAAGGACCAACACTATGAATGAACAAAGCATCCTGGGAACCTACCATGATCCGAAGATGGCCAATCTTAGTACAAGCTACATATTGCAGCAGCGACAAATTGTTGATTGCTTGATCAAACAATACCGTGATTTTGTGCACACGAGTAGATGATGACCTGAGTACGCACTACACATGAGAAATCCAACATGATATTCCAGTTAAAGGAGGAGACAAGCCATTGCAACAAAGAACAAGTAACACATACATGTTGTTTGAACTCCTTTCACCAAAAAAATAGAATAACATTTTAAGTGATTGGATTACTTGCAAAGTTCGTCATCATACTTGGTTTTCTAATTTAAATCATGTACGTAAGAATTCTGGAAAACTCCGCTTACGCATTGACTTTTTAAATTTTAACCCATCCCAGAATAAAAACAACTACCCCGTGCCATCATCTGAGCCCATGTTGCACGCAATACCTGAAATAGTGGTGTTGTCTTCACTTGAAGGTCTTCTGGAATGCCACCAGGTTTTGGTAGCAGAGCCGGTGGACTTGCACTAGTCTTCAAGAAGCTTGGCCCACACACGTATCATTTACAATCACTAAGAAAGAGGACCGACAACCTTCCTGCCAATGGCCAAGATCTTAAACATTATTTTCAGTAGGTCGGACTGTGCCCGTACCATGTACATAGTCTGCTTGCTACTTGTTGTTTTCATTTGGGTTGTTTTGCTTATTACCCTTTTTTTCGATTTGTTTGATTCTGCTTACTATTTTGTTTGTTTGATGTATTAATATTTTTGTTTCCGAAAATAAGTGCTGCAAACTACTACATTATGGCTTTTGAATAAGAGTATGTGGCTGAAATTTGAGGAACCTCGTGACACTGCAGCACTCAGCCAGTTTTGTGTCTACCTTCTCTGTGCTTGGTTGTAACTTTCAGCCGATGAAGTCCTGACGGAAAATACGAACCATCTACAAGGGAAATTTTGGTCCAATCGTGAACCTGTGTCCACACTAGGAAGCCCTGTGCTTGTAATCAACCTTTTTCTCTGTGTGCTCAATCTCATCCAACTAGTAGAAACAGAGAAGGCGAAAATATAAACAAGCAAACCAATGTTAGAGGTCTTACATGCTTCTCTGAGGGAACAACCTCTTCTTCTCTCAATAAGTCGAGGTCCCTCTTCCGCCCCAAAAATAAACAAGTGCCCATGTACAGTCCTCTTGAAAAATACAAAGGCAAAAGAAGAGAAAGGCTTCCTAAGCAGAGAGGTGAAGCATGCAACTCCACTGCGGTACTGACCAGGATCACTAGTAGTGGAGCAATGTGGGTGTTCCTACGTGACTCCGTCGGGGTACTTTCCAAGCCTACTGGCAGCGAAGAAACACCAGAGATGAAAACTTATACTCTGAAAATCTTCAACTTGTGAGCTAAACTACCCTTCCCAGATTTGAAACACCGAGATCTAAGCTAAACTTTTGATTGTGCTTGACGGAGTTGGCAAAGGGTGAACCATGTATGTCCATGGGTAAGCAGGGAAACTGAAGTAACCCACGGAATGATTCACTACTCCCCGAAATACCAAGGCCCTATGCTAGCAATGAACCAAAATAGAGAAGCTGGAGTTCTACCAGTGTGTTGCCAAGTGTTGTAGCGGCTACAACCACCCTCCAAAATTTTGGCTTGCACCAATTCCGGAGCCTCCCTTAAAGAGTTCCACTTGATGATTGCACACACTAAGGTTCACTCCGTGAGCTCGTGTGAGTCTTTACATCTTCCTTTCTTGGTTATTGCATTCAAGTCTCTGCATGTTGATGTCTAAGTCATGCTTGCGACCATGTTATAGTTATGCTCAAAGTCTTCACTTCGTATGTGCTTGTTGTGTTCGCTATGAAAGCATCTGTCATAGTCACACACAGAGTCACATTCACTGTCGCGCAAGTGTTGTCTCGATCGATGAATGATCAATCACGAGCTTTGCGCTTGTCACTTGCGCAGTCGGCCAGTCGTGTTGAACATGTGTGTCTGGATGGTTTGGGTCGTTTCGTCGTCGATTCGTGTCAGTGTGTGTTTTCATGATCAACTATGTATCTTTCAATTATTCACACACTTAATCATTTTGGTTGAAGTCCTGACAATGAGAATCCCCTCTGAAATCCAGACCATCACCCCGCTTTCGACTTGATCCACTGTCAACTAGAACAGTGTAGAAGCACCAAGCTAGTCTTTTCAAGTTGTGCTACCTGCAAGCAATCAAATCAACCTCCATGCTAACCACTCGGACAGTCGGACCTACAGTCACCCTAGGACTGAGTCCCTTCAAAAATTGCACAGAAGCCACTGACCTCACTTCCTCAACTAACTAAGGAAATTGTGCAGACAGGCCAGATAGACACCAAGTGCTAGTCCCTGTCTCCTTCAGAAAATTGCGCAGTTTTCCCAGTGATTCATCGGGATAGTCGACCGACTTCTTATCCAAGAAATTGCACAGTTTTCATGAGCAGGCCTTCTTCTGTCAAAAAGTCTGCTCAGTGCAAAAATTGCGTAGAGATAATCAGCAGACCGACTTCCCAGCTTCAATGCAATTTCCTTGCCAGCAACTCCTAGCAGCAGACTGCCAGTTCCCTTCAGGAATGGCACAGTTTTTGCAGCCAATGATTGACTAGCCAACTTCGAGTTCCCTCTAGGAATTTCCCAGTTTTGGTTGTTAGTGACCCCAGCAGCCAACTGGTAGTTCCCTCTGGGAATTGCACAGTTTTGGCTGCCAGTCTCCCAGGCATTTCCCCCAAAAAACTGCGCAATCCCCACCTGCTGACCCTTCATGCAACCCAGCCTGTTCCTCTGAAAAATTGTGCAAATATGGCTGTCTAGCCCCCACAGACTGCTCATTCTGAAAAATGCGCAGAGCATGCTTATCGTGCCTTCTTGCAGCCCAGACTCTCCCTCCAAAAAGCAATATTGCCTCCCAGCCGAGCCAGACCTCGCATGCAGTCACTGTCGACTCATATTGCCCATCTCCATCACTCAATGACTCTTACATAGTTTTCATCAGCAGTGCTCGGAGCCATCATCTCGCTTCACAACCTTGCTGCCTCTCCCAATCACCTACATCCGAAATGATCATGTGTGATGGTAGACTAGGAGTTTTTGGATTTGATGTCATCTTGTCATGAATGACTGTAGGTATAGGTACACAAACAAACATGGAAAGACGATGAATGGGATGAACGAAGGGAGCACATGCAGAAGGACACGTTCACCAATAGACAAATGAACGAAGCACACGAAGTGGACGAATGCAACGAACATACACCTTCGTGAACAGATGAGCCTTTCAAGCCTTCTAGCATGCAAGCAAAGAACAACATGCTAAAGCTTCATCAAGCAAACCAAGGACCATCAAAGACTCCGTGCACTTCGCCATGCAAAGGTGAAACTATGATACACCATGAAGACATCCATCACCCAATAGCATTGTAGCTCGACATGCACTCTAGCAGCAACGTGAATGTACCAACACTATCATGTCAAGTCATGTCGAGTCATGTCATGAATCATGTCGCCCACATCTCCACTATGGGCTATGTTTTCAATCAATGTGATGTAACGTGGAAGTCCAAGAGACCCACTTGTTGAAAAAAGAGTCATGTAAGTCAAAACGTCAAGGAAGTCAAATGGTCATGAGGGTAGTCAAACAACCACAAGGGTCAGTTTCAGCCTTGGCTATAAATACCCCCTCATTTGTACATGCCAAGGACTTTTCACCTCAACTCCTCCCACATGGCCAAGAGAGTCTGTAATCTTTTCTTTGAGGAGTAAGTAGTGGCTCCAATGCCCCGCACTCGGGGTTAGTGATGTATGGTGTAACGATGTGTCTTGGAATTTCCACTTAATTCAAAAGCTTGCTAACAAGCCAACACGTTTTCACACATGTATTTTATGTTGTAGATCTAACCCGGAAATATTATGGATCTGATATGAAAATATAAGATAATGCAAATAAACCTGGAAATAATATGAAATGATTCTTTATGCATCAAACACTTAAGGTAGGGCAACACCATACATTCACTCCTTAAGGAATGAGAACACTCCACAAGCCATATGCTTGTACATACAATAATCCTTGACAATATTTCTTGACTTGGAGTCTCTAGCCTCTGTATAGGCCTCATACAACAATACCATGGATCATTACCATGGTTCCCTCATACCATTGACTAATACCATGGGCCCATTACATTATTATTAACTACTTGTGGTCCCTTACATGATATGGGTTAACCACCTTATT
>APFE031378311.1:0-11877 GCA_000404065.3 Pinus taeda
TTCACAAAAACCTTTATTGTGGAATGTGATGCTTCAGGAAATGGAATTGGTGTTGTTTTAATGCAAGATGAAAGACCCATTGCTTTTGAAAGTCGTCCAATCAAGGGAAAGTTTTTGCACAAAGCTATTTATGAAAAGGAAATGTTGGCAATACTACATGCACTTAAGAAATGGCGACCCTGACTAATGGGAAGACACTTCAAGGTAAAAATGGATCATGATAGCCTTAAATACTTTTTAGAACAAAGATTATCCTCTGAAGAGAAACAAAAGTGGGTCAAAAAGATGTTAGGACTTTGAAATCATCTACAAAAAAGGGAAGCAAAATATGGTGGCAGATGCACTCTCAAGAAAGGATGAGGATGTGGAAGCATTGTTGTGCATCATTTCTATTATTCAACTAGATTGGATAAACGAAGCAAGGGAGGAATGGAAGACTGATGAAGAAGTATGGGCACTTATTCCAAAGTTACAACAAGATTCAAGTACATTCGATACCTTTAGCTGGAAAAATGATTTGTTATGGTACAAAGATCGCTTATACCTCTGTAAGAATTCGCAACTCAAACAAAAAATTCTTATGGAATTGCACACTCCTCCCTTAGGAGGGAACTCAGGATTTTTAAAAACTTACCATAGGGTTAAGAAGGAATTTTTTTGGGATGGCCTTAAATCAGATATTCAAAAGTTTTTGGCGGAATGTTTGGTCTGCCAACAAAATAAAGTTGAAACAATTAAAACCCCGGGTCTATTACAACCTTTATCCATTCCAAGCCAACGTTGGGAGGAGGTTTCAATGGATTTTATCACAGGTTTACCCAAGTCTAAGGGAAACAGTTTCATCATGGTGGTAGTGACAAACTTACCAAGTATGCACACTTTTGTGCATTATCACATCCATTTAAGGCTAGTACAGTTTCTACTGCATTTATGGAAACAATTCAAAAGCTACATGGAAACCCAAAGATTATTGTAAGTGACAGAGATCCCATTTTCACTGGAAATTTTGGGACAAAATTATTTTCTTGTCTCGGTACTCAATTAGCTCATAGCTCATCTTATCATCCTCAATCTGATGAGAAAACTAAGATAGTAAACAAATGTTTGGAAGGATATCTTCGTTGCTTTGTATATGATAAACAGACACAATGGGTCAAATGGTTGCCTCTGCTGAATGGTGGTATAACACTTCCTTCCATACAACAACAAAAATGACCCCATTTATGGCACTTTATGGGTATCATCCACCATCCATCACATCATATTTAAGAGAAAATTCTAAGGTTCAAGTAGTGGAACATCACATCGAACATCAACAACAAGGCCTCCAACTCTTAAAGGATAACCTCGTGTTGGCACATAATAGAATGAAACAACAGGCAGATCTTTTCATTTGTGTCATCCCAGAATTTTTCATTTATGTAATGTAAAGGAGGTTTCCCCCTTGAAGAGGATGAATTCTAAGGCGTTGATCTATCTTTTCTATATTTTCTTGAGCTGGTTTCATAACAGACCATCTCCTCAAGCTCCAACCACTTAGATTGTTAGCACAAGAAAAAGGTTGTTTCCTTGTCCCCAAAGGATGTTTTCTAGCACTGATGTGGTGAGAATGCTAAAAAGTGTCCAAGGCCTACAACAACATCCTGGACCCTAGGAAACAAAAAATAGAAGAAAGTATAGTTCTGAAATTCATAATTACGCTATGCAAATTCAACAGTGAGATCGAAAGTCGTCCTGTGATGATTACTCAGATTTCAAAGATATTTGTCTTTGAAAAAGGAATTTATAGTCCAAAACTGATTTATATTCCATGCCTGGTCAATCATGTAAGAAGCCAAACTTGTTACCATTATTATGAGTCTTCACCTATGAAAGGATATTATGAGACTGTTCATGATCCTAAAAGTGAGATTCGATTTTCTCTTCAAAATTCTAATCATACAAGTAAAGGTTAGAAAATAAGAAGTCTAGTCCTTCCATTTGTTCTGAGCACAATTCAAGCCTTTGTCTCAAAGGAAGAGAAATCGAGACTCCTATCTCGTTTCTATGCACAAAGCGACATGGTCAACTCATATATATACTTAGCTTAAAATTCAATTGAGCTGATCTATGTAGATTACGGTGACAATATTGATTTTGAATAAAATTGTATAAAAACCAAAGGGTATTCACATTAGTGAATATTTGGATACAAGGAAAGTTTCATGAAATATGTTATATTGAAGATTATCTTTAAGCGTTGTAACATCTAGTATAGTTGTGATCAAGTTGAAAGTGAAGTGTGGATTACTAGACTTATGGGCATTATTATTTATATACTTGGCAAGCATCTTTAGTGGCACATTTTGCATGAATAGCCATCTTTAGGGTTTACTAAAGCACATCACTAGATTTTATATCTTTATGAGCAGTTGGTTACCTTGGCATCATTTTATAATTATGAGCTTGTCCATATGACATAGATCTCTTATCTTGATAAACTAGGGAAGTCAACATTAATCCTTCATTAAAAGTGAGTCAACATTATATTGCTAAACATTATGTCACTAATTCTAGGTTTCCTCCCTTAGAACCTTGAAAGAAAGAAATTAGTTTCTCAACAAGAGTTCTAGGGCCACATTCTATTTAACAAACTCTGACTCTTTCTAGAACATTTGATGCATGATATACACTGCTTGGGTCCACTAGGGACTAAATCAGATTTTGAAATGTGGTCGGAGATATTAAGAACAAACAATAACCAGGAATCTAAATCAGGGTAGCATAAGAAACCATAACATAATCAAATTTGAAACAAACGACATCCGTTTTCCTTATCAAGAAGTTGGAAAGGTCTATCAGATCCTTGATTGAAGATTAATCACAAAAAATAGGGTGGGCCTTGTAACAGTCAAAAGTTTAGAATATGGTGACGAAGGTTGCAATATAAGAAACCTTGGGAGTTTTTTTTTTTTCTAAAGGACATGGGCTAGACTCTTACGACTATCCTTATAATCATGAAAGTTAGAGGTACCTCACTACAAAAAAATGATGAAGGGAATTGAGAAGTCCCTGATTTTGGGTAGTTTGATTTTATTAAAGAAAAAAGAAAAAGGAGGTGTCATATAAATATAGATGTCTGATGAGAAGGACTTGCATATTGGTAGTAGTCATCTTGCAATGAACCAGTTGGCTGATAGGATTTTTTTTTTAAATGAGCCCCTAGTTTGATGACACAACTGAAAGATGAGGAGCATTATGATACAGACCCAATGACTGAAATAAAACTTCAGAGGGAGCCATACAATCCCTAACAAAATGTTTTGATGATTTTTCTTGCCCAATGATTACTACAAGAAGGAAGACCATATCAAAAGACGTTGAGCTGATTCAATATATCTCTGATTTCCTAAGAAGTTGCATGAAATATACATGATTATGATTCACTTAATTAAATGTGTGAGTTTGGCACATGGACCAAAGGAATAATGACATAAAAGGTAACAACTTAAATATAGCTCGATATTTATGTCACTTCCTTGATACTTAGAGAGAGACATAATCAAAGATGTAGTTATTGATGATATTTGTCTAATAGAAGATGATCCTCTCAATGTAAGAGGGAGTTGACCTTTCGGATAAAATTGAAAAAATGTTGATATGGATATAAACAAGTTGTGGGGGCCCTGATAATTTTTTTAAGCTTACATACCTTGCTACAAAAAATAGTCATGGATTTTTTGATGTTGGTTGCACTGGAAGTATGATGAATGGAAAGAGCACATCCAGGTATTGCATTTGTTGAGATCCACTTTTATTTCATGGATGAATCAAAGGCTAAATTTTTTTACTTTGTAAGAACCACTCTATATATATATATATACACACACACACATATATATATGGATATATAGATATACACACACACACACAAACACACACTAAGCAGTGAGCATGGCTTATTATGAAGACATTTGGTTAGAGAATCTCCTTAGTAAGAAATTTGTGTGCATACTAAAAATCACCATTGTATATTGCATGAGATTCACTTTTCATAGAATCCACAATTGGAACTAGGTACCACTTTATTTAGAATATGGTGCAGCTGAGAGAAATCAAGCTCGATTATTGCAAGAAGGATGTGCAGGTTTTTGACAAATTCTCAAAGTCTACTAGTAAAGACAAAATTTATCATCATTTAGAGAAAGGTTGGGAATCATGGAAGGACCCTACTATGAGGGTCTCAATTTAACATTGAGCTCTGCAAGATTTTGGGAGCCTTAGGTACTTCTTGGAGCTATGTGCAACCATAGGGTGAGTGGTTCACGTTCCCCTATAGGTATGCTAGGTACAGGGTGAGTGGTTCACCTTCCCCTATGATACCTTATGATAATATGACACATGAGGTGAGTGGTTTGCCTTTCCTTATGTATGGTGGTTTTCATGTGTGTAGGGTGAGTGGTTCACATTCCCCTATGACTGATGAGATATGCATAGGATGAGTGGTTCACCTTCTCCTATGGAATATGGACAGGATGAGTGGATCACCTTCTCGTGTGAATACCCCAGTGAAATATGCATAGAGGCATCTATTGACATATCAGTGGGATGCGGTTCATCCTTTCCCCACATGTAAGATGCTCATTCCCTATGATTGTTGGTTGACATGTCAGTGGGACATGGTTCATTCTTTCCCCACATGTAGGATCCTTCCTACATTTGATTGTTGTAACTTGTGTTTGTAGGATTTGATTTATTCTTTCCCTACATGTGATTATAACTTATGTTTGTAGGACATTGTTCATCCTTTCCCTACTCTCAATGATTTGCATACATAGGATGTGGTTCATCCTTTCCCCACGTGTGGCTGTGATATGTGACTGTAGGATGTGGTTCATCCTTTCCCTACATGTGATTGTATGATGTGGTTTGTCCTTTCCCTACATGTGGTTGTGAGTAGGTGATATATTATTTCCTCGCTATTGATTGAGTATCATCCTACCCATGTATCCTAGGACACATGGTAAGTACCTCTCATTTGGCTAATGAGTTGGGAAATGTGGTTGGGGACCATAGCACTATTGATGGATGGATCAAGTACTCTCATACTCCCTATGACTAGGATACATGGTGTTTCTCAACTTGATCTAAGATCAAGTCTGATTGGTAAGAGTGGTAACAACTTGTAACTCACTCTTGATCAATTCTTCTTCATTATTACATCAGTGTTCAACAGAGTAGAGGAGAGAAAAGATGAGATAGAGAGATGGTTCATATCGCCTGGATGGCATGATGATGGATGGATTGGCAGGTAGAATTCGCCCTAGTTCAGAGGGAGTGTTAAAATTAGAAACTAGGGATAAATTCCACTTTGGAGATCTCTTATTGGGAATATTATTGCAGAATTGAATTTCTCTCTTCAAGAGGACCAAAATCAATATAAATATTGTCTCATTTGGACAAGCAAGTGTGATTATGAATTTTCCTTCTCTCATAACCAAATTAACAAGGTTGGCCTCACCTTATCTTGTCTCATCAAGCCCAATAGCAATGTCCTCCGATCCCCAATGACTACTATATAGAGAGGTGCTTCCAACATCATTTCATCGTCAATGATGAGCATAATTCTTCTGATATAAACTATGAATATGAGGCTAAGGCATTCAAGGGAAAAAGAGTCATAGTTTGTCTTTCTTTTGTGGAAGAAAGAGACAAACTTGTCTAAGGTTTGTCTTAGCCAGACATCATGCTCGGAGAACTATTTGGAGGAGGTTTAATGCTATGGATTCTCATCCATTTTAGACCATAATTAAGAGAAGAAGCATTTCTGTTTTTTTCTTCGTATCATATATATTTCAGTTTGGACTGCAGGAAGGGCTTCTACTTCAAAATGTTGAAGGCACTTATGGAAGGGCAGAAAGGGTCAGTTTGTATCCTCCATCTTAGCCGAAGTTAAGGAGGGTAGGCCATAGTCTATTCGAAGGTTGTAATGTTTATCTATGAAGCAATCGAATTTTACTACAAGATTGAAGACTCAAGCCCTACATTACATACATTAGACAACATTATTTTAATTATCCATTCTTTGACTATCTTGAGCTTATTCCTCTCAGCAAAGAAGGTTACATCATATGATCAAGGATTGAGTTCACTTAGGACACCATTCTATCATTGCTTAAGCTACTCTCTAGTTAGTATTTGACTCCTGCTGCTTATGGACAGAATTGCATACATGATTGGGCTACCTACTTGGCATTGGACATTGGTTCAAAACATCATTCATTGTACTCTCTCTCTCTACTGATCATTTGATTTTGATAATAAGAAGAATTCTTCAAGGGATTTCTTTCATTCAATGGATAATATGATTCGTAATGGAATAATGAAATTAATAATGGGCTAATGAAGTGATTGACTTTTGCAAAGAACATGTTAATCCTAAAATTAAGAGATATGAGCCAAGGAAGTTGAAGCATGAGAGAACTAATGCCACTTATGATTTGAAGCTAGCAGCAATAGTGCATGAATTAAAAGTGTGGAGCAACTACTTGTTAGAAAGGAATTTTTTTTTTATGTCAGATCATGGAGGGTTGAGGTACCTACTTAACTAGCACAAGTTGAATGCAAGACAAGAAAGGTGGCTAACCTTGATTAGTGAATTTGATTTTGAGATAAAGTATATCAAAGGTGAGGACAAAGAGGTAATAGATGCACTTAGTAGAGGGTTGTAACTGGCTCATGTAGTAGACATTAGTACTTCTGAGGTTGATATAAAAGAAAGGATCAAAGAATCAATGTGTTAAGATGAGCCTTACTAGCAAGTGAATGAACATTTTCAACAAGAGATAGAGGGAGGATTGAGTAAATATTAATCTCTCACAGATGATGGAATGCTAAAATTCAAAGGTAGATGGTATATAACTTGCATGAACAACTCGAAGAAGCTCATCTCTAACAAATTTCAGAAAATACTTTATTCAAGTCATCTTGGTTATAAAAAAACAATAAAAAGCATGAAAAAATATGTATTATTTGCCAAGAATAAAAAAGGATTTTTTCAAGTATATTTAGAAATTCTTGGAGTGTCAACAAGTCAAAATGGAGTGCAGACATCCAACAAGATTGTTATAGCCAATCCCCATTCTTGAGTGGAAGTGGGAATTCATTTCTATGGAATTAATCACAGGAATACTAAGGACATCTAGACATCATGATGCCATAATGGTGGTCGATGATAAGTTGAATAAGGAAGCTCATTTTATGGTTGTCAATTCTACCCATAAGGAAATTTGTATTGCTCAAATTTTCTTGAAATAAATATTTAGATTACATTGTGTACCCATGAAGATCATTTCAGATTGGGATTCCAAGTTCACCTCAAACTTTTGGAAACTACTTTTTGTTGGATTTGTAGAAAAATTAGCATTCAATATAGCATAACATCCACAAATGGATGGATAGATTAATAGCGTAAAAAAGGTGCTAGAATACATGGTAAGAATGTATGTAATGCATCAACCCAAAATACGGGAAGAGTTTACAACTTTTCTAGAATTTTCCTATAACAATGCATAACAAAAATCATTAAAGATGAGTCCTTTTGAGGCTATATGTGGTAAAATATGTAACACACCCGGGCTACTGGCTTAGAGACTAGCCTTTCCACCATGTACATAATGATTTCCATGTTTCTTTTCTTAAAAAATATATGCATGCTACTAATCATGTTGTTGAGTAGTTTATGATACATGTGGAATCCATGAGAGAATTCCAACCAAAAACATACTACATTCTCAATTAGAGGAAGTTCATGCTCTGAAATAGAGTAATGAAGCAAATTAAGATGTAGTGGAAGCACTTTGGACCAGAAAAAACATGTAGGAAATGGCTAATGAGAGGAGAGTGTCATACCCATTTTTTTACTATATAAGTAAATGTAAAAAGAGTTGTGTATATAAATATTTCTATTGAATATTGTGTTTGCGTATGTAACACTCAGGATGGTTTTCCTGTAAGGGGGTGGGGTCTGTAATGACCATTTTTTCTACCATTCTTGTAAATGTCACTATGAATTATAATTCATGTAAATATTGTGAAAATGTAAATAATGACTAGGCTGGAGGAGTGGGTATGGACTCCAAGGCATAATGAGGAGGGATTTCTAATGTTAAGTGTAAATCCAAGCCACTACATTTATTTTACCACTTGTCTCCTTGCCCTCATGGAGTGCGTTGGTGTGGTCAACATGTAAGAAAAGGGACCTAAAGCAAGAGGAGGAATAACTAGAGACAAGAAGAGGAGGTAGGATGCTCATGCATACATGAAGACACAAAAGTATGCAACATATGCCAGGGATGCATATGATAGTTGTGAGAACTTATGGAAGAAAACACAAAAGTGCAATGTTGGCATAGGAATTGTGGAAACACATAGGGGTGCATGGTTGAAGTGAAAATAAGAGAAGGGTAAGTGAAGACATAGTGTGTTTTAGATTACTACAATATTTTTTGTGACCTTTAGATTCCTATTGTGTTTAATAGGTGGAGACATTTTGTCTATGTTGGGTAAAACAGGTGGCACTACCATGTGCTCTAGATTGCTAAACTATTTTGTAAGTGAAGACACTGTGTACCCTCAATTCCTATGTGATTTGGTTGAATTTATTGGTGCGAATCTCCCTTGAGGACCTAACTCATCAAAACCTAAATCTGGCTTAGGGGTAGTTAGTTGTAAGAAATATTTCAATGTGGAAATAATGGGCCATATTTCCAAGTGACAATGATCACAAAATAAGAATCTTAAGGTAGAAGGAATGAGTCATATCAAAAACCTATCAGTGTTATATGTTATTCTAATGTTGTGCTCATGTATGAATCTTTAATGCTTGAGATAAGTGTGATTTTTGTGTAAAGCTAATGTGCTTAAGGAATGATCAACATGTGTAAGGATAAGATGATTTCGAAAAGGATAACTAAATCATAGGATAAAATATAAATCAATAAAGAAACTATTATGAATTTCATGAACTAAGTGGTTCATTAGATAAATACATGTTATCTTATGTATACAACATCATCAACTCCGTACCACTTCATTCATGGTTATTTAATACATGTCTAATCCTTTACATTGAGGAAATCTTGTTGTTAAATGAGAAATCCAATTTTTTTTAACAAAACTAATTTCCTACAAATTTCATAATGTGTTTCTTAATGAAAAGCATTCCATATGCATTTCAAAATATTTGTTAGCTAAGAATCTCTTCTAAAATGAAACAATTCAATTAATAAGAAACAAGAAGTTGAAATAAGAAACAATGTAAGAGAGAGATGCTTGTCAACATTAAGGTAGCTAGAGTTACAATGCAAGTAAAATGGAAAAAAAATATAAGTGAATCATATGTTTGCATTGATAATAAATTTACAAAGGAGAGGAAAATCCTTTTAATATAAATCTTATAATAGTACTTGACCAATTCACATAGTGATAAATCATTAATACATATAGTTAATAGATAAGATTTCATACCATGATTGCAGTGATTTAACAAATGGTATTTTTTTTTTTTTGGGTAGGTAAGCACCCACGGGGGATTTGAACCAGTGACCCAGTGACCTATCCCAAGGGATGCCTTAACAGTGCACCCATTCACCACCAATCCAAAGCCACATGGGCTAATATTTAATAATTATTTTATTTTTAAAATTCTTCAAGAAACAATGACATAATTTTTAATATGTATTTCTTTTCTTCTAATTTAAATGAAAATTCTTGACTAATATCTCCGCTCCCCTAGAAATGTGCATCAAAATGGAAGAGTTGAAGCATTAGATAAGCAAGTTGGGATAAGTTTGGATGAACAAAGCTCTTGTATCAAGAGACATGAATAAAATTGTTCCTCAGGCCAACAACATGTTTTTTCATTGTTACGAAATTTGAAATGAGTATAGCCCATTACAGATCCAATGGGAAGTTGGATAGAGAGAATAAGAACAACATTAAAATGAGTGATAGTTGGACCAAATATTAAAGTGTTGGAAAGAAATTTGTTGTGTACTGAACAATATGGAAAATAACTACAAATCAGCTTGAGGGCACATGAAGCCATTTTCTATATTGTATACATGTAAGCAAATGGATGAGGTAAATCTATCAACAAACTTGAGTCATTTTCCAGTAATTGAGTAATTAATATAGTGTAGTGGATTGTTGACACCTAATCCGAAACGGATGGGTGAACTGGACAGTCATCCAGAAGATGAACTGATCCACCATATTTATGTATATAAATGTATGTTAGCTAATGAATAAATGAATCAGTTTTCTCTCGCTCATTCATTCTGGAGTTACCCTGGCCTGACATGGTATCAGAGAACAGGTCCCAGAAATAGTTGTAACTCCTTCCTGAGAGCTGCTCAGTCTCTGACATCCCTGAAATAGCTGAAGATTGCTGCTGCCTGAAGAATGCCACTGCCTTCATTGAAACGCCTGGATTGGTAACGTATGACTATCTTGAAACGCCTTGCTCATTGAAAACGCCTTTTCTTGACTGTTATGAATGACAGATCCCTCTCGTATCAAGTTAGAATTTGTTTTTAATGGATTGGGCAATGGATCCGCGTGAATAGTTTCTTATTTCCGCGTGAACCTCTGGAACAGTTTCCCACCCATCCGTTTGCATTCGTCAGTTTCCTATCACCTCCTACTTGCCCTTCGCCTTTCTGCAACGTTATGAAGGATTTTTTTCCGCTTGTATTAAATATTTGTTATCGATTTCCCTACTCATCAGCCCACTGGAAGATTCTATAATGGCAAAACGTCCCTGATATTATCTGCGAGAGGTTGGGGATTCCACAACTTCGACCATATTTGGATCCTGAATTCCGTGGTCTCTCGATGCTAAATGGAGCAAATTTTGCTTCAGCAGGAGTTGGCATTCTTAACGATACTGGAGCCATATTTGTAGAGCTGTTGTCCCATTTTTTAGTTTTTAGGTTTATTAGTCTCAGTATCCTAAAATCTATAGCGTTCATTGGAACCTGCGTATAGTCAAGGAGGAGGAGAGTATAGCGCACAACGTGCGTTCAAAATAAAAATATTAATGCCGAGTCTGTAGCGTTCACCGGGTAGCCTTCATTGTGGATCAGAGCTCATTATGTAACATCCATATCAATGGGTCAGGGATTTTGATATTGTTTGGTTTTCAGTGTGGAAATAATTGGATGTTTTTTGTTTGTTGCGGTGGAATCCAGTAGTGCTATAGCGATAAGGACAGGTGGACGGCATGGTAGCGAGCAATGCATTGCAAAATGTTGCTTTTGATGCTGCTCTATGTAATATGACTGCAATTTTCGTGTTTCTTTGCCCACTGACATAGATCAGGGTAGTGTTATCCAACAGTTCTGAAGTTCATTGTCGCAATGTTGGTTAAGCATATATTATAACAGAATTTTGAAGTGTAGCCTGATATATTTTATATATGGTGATTTAAAGCAAAGACAAATATGGTGATAACAGAATTTTTGGCTTGATTTTGAATATGGAATGATTTTGCATATAAATATGGTGATATATATGGTGATATAAAGCAGATTTTTAAATCATTTTTTCTCCATATCAAAATCATTTTTTTTAAAGCAGCAGAATTTTTTAAGAGCATTTTTTGCCATCAGAAGTATATATCAGCAAAAATTTTTTATATCAGCAGAAGTAACCTTTTACACAATGCATTCAATCATCTCTATGATAGGAATAGTTCTCACTGGCAAGGAGAACTACCCTGACTGGTCCCGGATGGTACAACACACCCTCATTTTCAATGAGCTGTGGAAAGGAGTGTGTGTCGGAAAAGGAGACAGTGACCCAGAAAAGCCTACATCAGACAAAGAGCTCGCCATC
>APFE031378315.1:438-24469 GCA_000404065.3 Pinus taeda
CATGACTCAATCATTAATATATAGATAGTTGGGGTTTTTAGCGAGATGCTTTCCTCGGGATACATACTGTGTTAATGTGTGAATGCTCTTGATGTTTTATTGTTATTGATGTTGCTATATTGATGATCAATGTAGAGGAGCTTATGTATTGTGTATGCTTTCCGCAATAGTACATGATCAGGATAATCTCTGTTGAATATGTGTTAAATTATTCAAAATTTCTACAGTATTGGATCAGAGGAGTTATTGTTAGGTCTGGACAAAATTTGTACATGTGGAGGTACTTCTTTTCCTTTGGCTGGTTGTTTTGGGCCTTTCTGTTAGTTGTTATCAGGGACATCAATTCTTCTACTTCTCAATTTACACTATTTTTTCACTTCGTAGATAGCTGTGTCATATCCCTCCATGAAGTCAAACGATTCTCTTGACTGGGTTTGAAATTGTTTAAGGACATGAACCTCCTGATCTTCTTGAGTTAAAAATACTTCTCCTTCATTATTAAGCCTCATTAGATTTATTTGAGTGCCCTCAGGGGGATCCTTGGAGCTGGAAGCTTCTATGTACTTCTCTTGGAAAGGGGGTCTAATCTTCTGATCAGGACCAATTTTACCAGTATTTGGATTTTGGTTTTTCCGGAAATTTGGATTCCTTCCTGTATTGGCCTACTGACCCTCCCAAGGTGATTTTCTTTCTATTGTTTCTACTTTGTCCCCTAATATTTCCATTCCTTTGATTATTGTGTCCAGTTTCTGATCTATAGGTGAATATTCTTCTTTGAGTGGTATCCTCCTTTCACTTCTAGCCTTAGCACGTTTTGATATCAAATTAGCCTCAACACTGACAACTATACTTTGCATTTATTCTAAAGGTAATGGGGGTTCTTTCCCTTAGTTGAAAAGCCATATCTGAATCAAATCTATCTGGGAACTTGATCAGGGCTAGATCAGGTGGGGGTCTGAGGTTTTGGGGAATTGCATTGTAAACAACATTAAACCTAGTGCAATAATCTTGCACGGTTTCCTGAGTTCCTCTCTTAAGATTTTCATATTCAGATAAGATCTGGAGAGGATCTTTCTTCTTCTACCAACGATCTAAGAATTGGGTATAAAGGGCTTCTAGTTCATTTATATTGTTTTCTCTCAGGGCCCTAAACCAAGTTCTGACTTCACCTGTTAAACTTTGGACAAATATCCTCATTCTAACATCATCAGTATCATTCTCATATATTTCAAAATAGTCAGTCATTTTTTTGGTATGTTTTTGGGCGTGTAGGTACCAATGCCATCAAATTGGGTGATTTTACTTTGATAGTCTTGGGGCATAGCACCCAAGTTGGTTGGTAAGCACAAGGGAGCATACCTGTTTGCAATAGTTGGAGGTGGTGATGAAACAATAGATGGGGTAGGGGTAGCAATAAGAATGTGAGTTGTAGATGGAGGGGTAGAAGGAGGGGTTTGTGGTGGAGTATTTTGGGGTTGAGATGAATGGGGGATGGATGAAGAACTTGCAGAGGCAACAATGATTGTAGAGGGGTCAGGTGTTTGTTCAGAAGTGAGTTCAGGTTGTATTGAATTTTGTAAATGTCTATCAATAGAAACACTGACAGCTTCAAATTTTAAGTCTTCAATAAACACAGGGTCGTGAACCAAGTTATCTAATTTAGACTCAAAAAATGTTACAAACAAAGAGGTTTCAAACTGTTCGTCAAAGGGCTCATCCTCAAGATAAACCAACTTTACAGGGCAAGAGGTTTATCTGTAAATAGGCCGAGAACTAGCAATACTTTCTTGGCTTTCCCGTCTCCTAAGAATTATGGGAATTAGATTAGGGTTCTGAAATACAGGTGGTGGATTTGGGTCAGGGTTTGACCTAGTATAATGAGTCCTTTCTGAAGCCAGATTTCTTGGTTATGATTTTCTGAATTAATATCAACAACTTCTATGTTTCCTTAGGATTTTTGAAATTTAATTTAGAATAGTCCTAAAGATTTGTTTATCTGAGGAACTGGTTTATGTTCAGTTCATAAAATAGATTGAAGCAGCATTCATCTACTTATAATCTTGCAAAGCAAGAGCAGTTCGAAGGCTACCTGGCTAACTTCAAGCTTCGTCTGTAGTTTATAAAGTAAACAGTAATGATAGCAAATTTTCGTTCCCTAGTATGGTCGCCACTATGTTATCACTCAGATTTTCCCAGAAGTTGTAAGAAGGGGAAAGGGGTCCGAGGTAACCACAAACCAATCTTTTAGATACATAATCTATCCAATCTGTATCCAGAGAGGGATATCTATTTAAGTTTTAGCTTTGTTTGATAAGGTTTTTGGCTAGTTATTAGAGCTTGGGGTTTTGTTTGAATTTGTTGGTGAATTTTAATGGCAAAGGGGTAGAACTGAATAGTTTAGTCCATTGGGCTAATGGAGTCAGGGAAAATGGCTCAACTGGATTTGGTTTCTCAATAAATGATGGTTTCACATGGCAAGATAGTTGAACAAAGAGAAAATAGAGACTTGAAAAGATGGGATGGGCTTAAAGGGTTAAAGGGAAACTAAGAATCCTTCAACATACTTTAAGAGAGCAGAACATGACTAATCATCAATAAAGAGCACTTAAGAATTCTTTACTAAATGATTAAGATGAACGAACTAGGAAACAGGAGCAATTAAGAATTCATTGTTTATGCTAGTTCGATAGAAAACATTGAGAATAAAAATGATTAAAAATAGATTGCACTGAAGCACTCTCTGAATTATTCTTTTTCGTTTAATATTAAGATATGGAACATAATGAATATAATAAACATGAAAACATTAGCACATGAGATATAAGATACTTATTTGCTTGATGTTCAACACATGAATCCTGAGAAAAGTCCTTTACATCAATCCTTCATCCAGCCAGCCATGAAAAATTTGTCCAACAATACTTTTTATTCCAAAATATCAGTTTTACAGCAATGTCAAAGAATCCACCCCCAATACTCTGAATGGGGGTGTATTTATACAAAATATTTACAATTAAATATATCCTAACAAAGTGAGATATAAACTGAGATTAATAATCATATATTTCAAGAAAATAGGGCCATAAGACCTTGTAGATGACAGATAAGGCAACCAAATGGTTTGTTGTCCCTATTCTTGAGAATGTACTGGAGTTAGGCCCTATGATTTGGCCTCCGACTTTCCTTGGTGTAATCATGTGCTAGCTGCTTTGTTTTGATCTTTCTACTGATACACTTTACTTGCATCTGATACTCTTTACCTGTTGACCTCTTTTCATCCTCTTTACCCTCATTGACTGGAGTAAAAATCAAAATTTACCTTTTACCACAGATAAAGTACAAAATTTCAAGCATTTCTTCCCACCATTTTGGCTGTGGTATTCTGGTTTTCTGAAGTTTTCTAAGAGTTTCATCTGTTTCTGTATACTTGAAGAATGTCGGTTGAATTAGGAACAGGTGTTTCAGCTCATGCTCGATATAAAATAAGTTCTCTAGGCTATCATAGAGAACTCGGCCTATGGGGAGTGCTTTTATTCCTGATGCACTTGTCGATGAACTTGCTTGATTGATTGCATATTTATTCAACTTATTTACATAATCTCTATGCTTCATTAATCTATCATTAATCACTAAAGGACTTGGTAGCCCTTTATTAAGCAAAATAGCAAATTTCTCCATGAAAGAATTAATCTCTACCTGCATGTCATGACATCTTCTTTCTAAATTCTGCATCAAAGTTTTCTTAGTTCATACCCTTTTGATTTCCAAAATGGTTTCTGTTCTATCTGTGATGTCAAATTCTTCCAGTTGTTTCTTATTCCTGGTATTCAAAAAATGTATGAGCCTGTTGGCTTCCTCAGGCATTTGTCCTAATTGTGCTTTTGTCCTTTGAATCTCTTCCAGGGCTGTCATCACTAGATCGATCTGCTCTAAAATTACTTGGATGGATGGCCAAACATCGTTTATGGATTGAGTAATGTTGGCCCAAAGAATTTTCTTGATTTTTGCTAGAGGTTTGTCAAAATTAAGATCCTTTTCTAATGATTTTACTATATTTTCCAATGTTTTAATCTCTCTTGTTTTTTCTGCGGCAATTACCTTTGAGAGATCATACCTTCATTCCAACTTAGCAAGTTGTTCTTTTACCTATTTTAGCTCTAAGATTTGTAGTCTCATGTCCTCCATTTAAATTTATTAATTCCTTTGTGCTCAAATTGGCACTGCTACCTTGTGTTGTCCTTGCTGTTCCTGTACCTGTGATCACCTATGTTGTGGCTGCTGGAATGTTTGGTGCTAATGATGTCCCAAGTGTAGAGGAGACTGCTGTTGAGACTACTAGTATTACATCAGGAGGCTGAGAGGTCAACTCTCCCTGATTGTCCTTCAGTGCCTTCTCTAGTTCCTGCTCAGTCTCATTCAATCTCTCATTAAGCTTTAAAAGTAAATCCATCAACTCTTCTTCAATTTTTTGCTTTATAATCTCTGCAGTCTGTGGATGCCTTGAAGGAGGAAGTTGCTTCCTCAAGGCAGCAATATCTTCATCTTTCTTCTTAATTAATGCTTCTATACCCTTCACATCTTTGGGATTATGTCCCAATCCAATAATGATTTCTTCTAAATACTATATTCTGTTATCTTTGGCCAGGGAGGAGGCTTTCTCTAAGTGTAGTTGAGCCATTGTGTTATCCAAAAAAATTTGTAACTTATGGGCCATCACTACCTTACTAGTCAAGGTTGAATAGACCATTTCTCCAGTTTGTTTATGAAATTCAATTTTATCCATAGGATGAATATCCTTGTCCATGACCTCCAAATTTGTTCTGATATAATCTGTTGCTGACTGAGGTTGTTTCTATTTAGGCATGAAGTAGCTCATTATCATTTTGCCTTCTTTAATGTCATAGGCTGACATTAATCTCTGTTGATTTGTGGGGGCCATTTTCAAATATTGATTGTAAATTTGGAGTCTCAATGGATCATTCCTGGCTTTGATTTCTGTAAATGATTTCTTGATATCTATGGCATCCTTCATTGGTGGTCTGAAAGATGATACTTCCGCACTTTGCTGTCTTTTTGGATCCTGTATCTGTGAGTTAATGGATGTTCCTCCCACTGGAAAATTGTGTTGACTAACTACCCTTTCTTCTTGTTGACTGTCTATGGTCTCTTCAACAAATTCCTCCTCTGAAAGGGGATTTACTCTTTGTCTTTTTGTTCCAGGCTGTTATGAGGGTCCACTGGTAGGGGTAGCTACTTCCCTGTCTCTCTTTTTACTATTTTCCTCATTTAGAGGAGTCTACAAGCTTGGTGGTCCTTCTACATTAGTCTGAGTTGGAGGTTGGCGTTTGGACCTGTTGTTTGGAGGTTTCAGGTGGCTGATACATTGTAGACTGTTGTGTGACCTGGACACTGGTTTCTAGCTCTTCACCTTTTGATGACCCTGTAGCTGGTTTGCTAGTTTCCTGTGGAGGTTGCTAAGAGGTTCCAGCAATGGATGCACTAATTCCTGACCTTTGAGATAGCTCGAATGGTACTTGCCCAAAAGAATCCAGGTCAAGAGTTTTCTCAAGATTCCTCATAGCATTCTCAAAATTGACCTATTCACTATCATTTTCTACTAAGGTCCCTTCTCTCCATTCATCCATGTTTGCAAACTGCTCAATCTGTGGGATCCTATAGTGAATGTATGGAGACAACATGTTCTTCATTCTTCTATCACATATAAAGTTGTTAGGGTTGTATGGTACCCACCCAAAACTCTTTTGTAACTGAAGATGATCTTCTAAAATTATTTCAGCTTCTTCCCATACATCCCTAGTGTTGCAGACAAAAGGACTTAGCTGATTCTTAATTCTAAGCTAAGCTTTCTTCTTGGCATTACAAAAATGGACTAGCTCTGCATTTATCATTTTCTTGAAATATTCCAATGCAAACAGTCTCATTAGAACATACTTTGGTAGTTTAAAAGGGCAAAGCTCACACCATAAATCTGGATTTCTGTATGTTTCCTGTATAGGTACCAATCACCTATTCTATATTGCTTGGAGAGTTGGAGGATCTTCTTTATATCACCACTGATCCTAAGAGGGGAAACTCCTGCCAATAAAGTGGTTGTAGGATGCACAAATAGATCAATGAACTCATTGTAGGTGTAAGGGGTCTCAATGGATTTATGGAAAATAGGACTCCAAAAGATAACAAACCTTGGGTTTCCTTTGGTGTCAAGTTTCTTGACATGGAAAGGGAAATTGTCTGACTGATAATACAACATAAGATGATAGATGAAAGTGGTGTATTTGAAGACTCATTCATTGTCCAGTCTTAGGAATTGATCATGAATATTATTGGCAATGTAGGAAGCATAGTCATACTTAATAACAGGTGGCTATCCAGGAGTAAAAATTGACAATAACACTAGGGTTATATCATCAACATATTCACTAGTGTTAAAACCCATAATAAATATATCATATCCACTATGAGTCTGCAGATGGGCTGATGTTTTTCTAACATGAAGATCTGGCAGATGCGAATGAGTTCTGATTGGGGTATTTCAGCGGATTTCTCAAGTAAATATCCCATAGAAAGGGGATTTAGGGCTTGACCAAGGGAAAATTGTAACATTTCATTTATGGATGCAGCTATAATGGGGAATAGAACTATTTGACTTGGGACATAACAACTCTTAGGTTTGGATCATAATTTGCTTGGCATTGATGAATTATATCGGGGAACACATGGATTGAAGGAAGAAAATACCTGGGAAGGTTGGATTCCCACAATCCCAGGATATCTGAGCCATTTAGGTAGTTATCTCTGGATTGGCAAAAGATCTTGAAATGGTTTTGGTTAGTGGATAGGTCTTTTATTTGAAAGTCTTTATCTGCAAGAGGCAGATAGTCTAGGTCTTTATGAAGAGCATTGAGAGGTGCGACGTTCAAAATAGTAGGAGTTTCCATTCCTAGTTTTTGTGGATTCAGAAATGGAATTTTGAGTTTTCTGTGAGAAAATAGGTCAAACAGCAGGTTTGGGAACCTATATAGTGAACAAAGTTTGGATTTGTACTGAATTTAGATGTTTCTTGTGGAATTTTCAGCGTAAAACCAAAACTTGCAGGGTTTCAGTGAAAATTGGATAAATACCCGTAATGGGGAAGTGAACAATGTAATGGCAGGTTGAATGACAGGTTCCAGGGTGCGTTGCTGCAAATTTTTTGACCAAGTGGCGGTTGGAAAGCTTTAGCAGTTGACTAGGACGTTGCTTTGCATGGGAACCCGATTTGCCGTATAAAACATTGAAAACGACATTTCATTAATTTTATTCACAAAATCTAGGTTGGTGGGGGTTTTGGTTATCGAATGAATGATGTTAGTATGACGGGACAGTTTGTCGTATGTAGAGGGTGGTAAGCGATATGGTGTCGCACCGCTTTTGGGATCAAGCTGTATTTAGTCAGGAACCAGCGATCCCGTTCATTGAATGACGCGTGGCGGAGGTACGGGATGAAAACTACTTGGTGATAGCGCGTTAAAGAATGGTCACTAGGGGGGCGCGATGTCAATGACAGTCATTGGATGATGGAGATAGGATTGAACGGTGGACGGGCGAGTGATACGACAAAACTTTATGTAGGTGGGCCCAATATAATTAACAGCTAATTAATCATATCGGGGCACTTGCTAATGGCTAGGGAGTTTTTTAATTAACCAAGAGGGTTAATTAATCCCGTGTAATAAATCGGAAAGTCGAGGTTCTTAATGGGTTACTGATTAACTCATTAATCCTGTTTTAACACAGATTATGGTTATATTTAACCGGGGGCGGGATATTTAACATTTGGGGGTTTTTTAATATATTTAATAATACAAGATAGGGTGAACTTTATTAATATGAAACAATGTAATAAAAGCACTAAGTAAAACATTAGATTTTACAATTGACTTAGGATTAAGTGAAAAAGGGGTTTTATGTAATATTGTGTATTTTTCCTAAGTAAAATAAGATTTTACTTTGGGAAAAGACTTATGAAAATGAATGGATGATGGTTTTAAGTATTTAGGCTTTTGAAATTATTGGGTCGAGGGTCCGATCTCTTTAAAGTTAGAGAAATGCTCTGAGCCCCTCCAATTTAGAAAATACCTTAGTGCTTAGGGGAAATTAGTAAATAATTAGGGAAAATGAAAAGGGGAGTTAATTATTATGACTTTGCTTTGCTTGTGATATCTTCAATGTTGTGTATGCCTTTGCCTTATGATGAAAAATGAAAGATTAACACATTTAGAGACATTATTCATCAAACACGATTCTGCAACATCATCTACCTGCCCTAACTACTTAACCTAGCATTTTTTCTTCTTTATTTGGGTGCTCTTAGACCAGCAAACCCTTATCAAATCTTCCTTTTCTTTTACATGGAAAGCCTACTTAAGTCTACTCTTATTACATCCAAGGGCTCAGATTAAACTGTTGAACTCCTTTTTATTTACTCTACTTATCTACTTATTTGCCAAGATTACATTGTTTGGTCAGATATTTATTTATATTCTACAACATGAAATTGAAAGATGAATAAGTCAAGTTTAAACAGTTTAATTATTCATAAATTGTGGCATAAGTAAACAAGATGCACACAACTTGTTTATTATACAAAGTGAAAAAGTAGTGGCATTTAGACTTGCACACTTTCCTGGTCTTTTTTATTTGGGGTTCATTTTCTTTCATTTTTTCGACCATTTTTATTCTTTTTACCCTTTGATTTTTCTTTTAGGGTATACCCTCTTTACATTTTTTAATTTTTTAAATCTTTTTTGAAAATATGGAAAACCTTGGCAACAAGAAAAGGTATGAACATATTACATAACTCATCAAGTCAATCATGACATATGACACTTATTGGTATAGGAGCCTAACACTGGCTCCACTTGGGGATGGCTTTTCCTGGTGAAAAGTCAAGAACAGTAGATCAGATAGCCTCAAAAAAACTTTGACTGTATTCTGCAATTTCCTTTTCCTTGCTACTTTATTGTATATATGACAATGATACTTCTGAAGCTTAGGGCCTTCTCTTTGGGCTTCAACTCCAAAAGTCACTATCCAATCCAAACTGTGGCATTACAAAAGATATAGTATGTAGAGGTTAATCATGATGTTTAACTTAATAGGTAGGATCAAAGTAATGTTTTATCATATGACCATTGACAGGTCCTTCCTCTGATGATGTATCGTCCAAGTTTTTCAAATAATATTTATTGTTTCCTTGTAGAGCCTGGATAATATATGGACCTTTCCATAAGAAATCAAACTTCCCATGTTTCCCCTTGTCTTCTCTTCTGGAATCCCATCTCAGTACTTTGTCTCCAGGATGGAAGTCTTCTGCTTTAGTTCTTCTATCAAATATCCTCTTGAGTTTTTCCTGCCCTTTTTGGGATCTCTGATACCCTTCCTCTCTGGTCTGCTGCAAATTTATGGTTTGATTAATCCTCCTTTGGATATCATTGGGTTCCACTTGAGCTTCTTGCAGTAGTTTCATAATAGAAACTCCTAACAATGAAGGAAATACTACCTCCATGCCATAGAGTAATTCATAAGGACTAGTGCCAATGGATTTTTTAGTTGTCAATCTGTCTGCCCATAGTGCATTGATCAGTTTCTTATGCCAAGTCTTTTTGTTTTCTTCCAACAGTTTCTTAATAATGTTGATAAGGCTTTTGTTGGAGGATTCGGCTAATCCATTTCCTTGTGGATAATATGTTGTGGAATGGCCTAAGGTAATATGGTATTTATTACAAAAACTGATAATCTTTCGTGATTTAAATGTTGCAGCATTATCTGTTATGATCTTTATAGGGCAGCCAAATCTGGAAAATATGTTGGTTTCTAGGAATCCTATGATTACTGCATCTATGGCCTATCTAGAAGGTATGGCTTCGATCCATTTGGTAAAGTAATCAGTGGCAATAAGGATCCATTTATGTTGTCCAGAGGAGGCAGGGTGGATTTCTCCAATGAAGTCAAGAGCCCATTGTTGAAATGGTTTTTAATAGAGATAGGTTTCAGGGATAAAGGTAATAGTTTTCTCTTGCCCTAAAAAATTTGGCATTTATGGCAAGAGGTAACAAATTTTTCCACATTAGCGAACAAGGTTGGCCAATAGAAACCAACCCTTAAGATCTTATCTGCAGTCGATTTCCAGTAGAGGTGTCCACCACAATCTCCTGCATCAAAATCTTGAAGTGTCTTGTCAGCTTCATTCTTTAGTAAACAACTCAATAAGATTCCTTCATGATTTTTCCAAAAAATAGCACTATCTACAATGCAAAACTTTAAAGTTTTCATTTTTAAAAATCTACATTTTGTTTTGGACAGCCCTGGAGGAGCCTGCAGGTTTTGTAACACATAGATTATATTAGCATACCAAGGGGAATCTGAGAAGGCCTGACTGATCTGTGGAGTTTCCATCTCCTGTTCACTGTCCAATTCATTTATGTCCAAGGCTTGGCAGTTTGTTTCTGTCATGAGTTTAGCCAATCCCTGTCCTTTTATAAGTTTAGTAGGTTTTATTTCAATATCATATTCTAAAATGGTAGCAATCCATTTACCTCTTTTGCCCTCAATTCCATCCCGAGTTAGGATGTCCTTGACAACAACATTTGGTACATAGGCTATCACATGAGAATACAGTATGTAAACTCTAAAGTCCTTAATTGCTTTAACTAGTGCAAATCCCTGTTTTTCCATGATTTTATAATTAAGTGATGCATCTCTAAGTGCTTTACTAAAAAAGGCTATGGGTTTCTCACATCCTTGGTCATCCTTTTGTAGTAAAACAACTGCTATAGTGTGCTTTGAGCCAAAAGAAAAAATTATGAAATCTCTATCGAATTGGGGACTTGTAAGGACCGGTGTTCTGGTCAAAGCCATGTTAATTTCTTCAAATGCTTGTTTGGCTTCTACCGTCCATTTTATACTAGAATCCTTTCTTAACATGTTCTTGAGTAACCTGATTAATTCTGTTAAATTAGATATGAATCTTCTCAAAATTTTTATCTTTCCTAAGAAATCTTGAAGTTCCTTGATGCTTCTAGGATGAGGTATCTGCAATATTGCTTCTATTCTAGCAGGATCAATCTGAATGCCATTCTTTGAGATAATGTGCCCTAAGAGCTTACCTTCTTCAAGACCAAGCAAAGACTTTTTAGGATTTAAAGAGATACCATATTTCCTGTATTTGAGAAACACTTGTCTGAGATGATCTAGATGCTGCTTATTTGACTTAGAAAAACCAAATAAGTCATCCAGATATATGACAAGAAAATCATGAATCTCTTTAGCAAATGCAATATCCATTGCTCTTTGAAAAGTAGCTCCTACATTTTTAAGTCCAAAAGGCATTTTAATATACATAAATGTACCCCATGGTGTGGTAAAGGAGGTTTTTTCCTGATCATCAGGGTGAACTAGAATCTGGTTATACCCTGAAAATCCATCCAAAATTGAAATCCTAGAGGCTCCCACTACCCTTTGCAAAATGTGATCCATCTTAGGTAAAGGGTAATTATCATTTAAAGAAACTTTGTTTATATTTCTCAGGTCTACACATAATCTAATTTCACCATTTTTCTTCCTAGTAGGTACTAAATTAGATACCCACTCTGAAAATCTTATTGGTGCAATTATCCCTGCCTCATACATACGTTTAATCTCTTTCTCAATTAGTGGTAGTAAGAAAGGGTTGATTCTTCTAAGTTTCTGTTTGAAAGGTTTCTGGTCTTCCTTCAAAGATATGGTATGTTGAATTATTGAGGTATCATATCATTTCAAATCCTCATAACTCTAGGTGAATACATCTTGGAATTCTCTCATGAGTTCAACATATTTTAACTTTTGGTCAGGAGGTAAGCACTTTGATAGTTTTATCATTTTAGGATTTTCTTCTGTTCGTAAATTATACTCTTCAATGTCTGCTTTTAGTGGTTCCATCTTTGGTTTCTTAGGAATGTCATTGGAGTCAAAGAGGTCCTCTAGAGGAGTTAATCCCTTAGGCAAGTGATTATCTTTTAAATCTATGACCTCTGTTTCCTCTCCATTTATCTCATCAAGGTCCATCTGTTTTAAGTCTTGAACTTCCCGTTTGGTGAAAGTTGTGGGTGAAGCATTTGAATGGAACTGTCTTCTATAATGTTTGCATCAACTTCATCTATCTGTTTTGTAGCATCAATATCTATGTGACTATGAGAAAATTCACTATCTAAAGTCACAAAATTATTTATTTGCTCATCATTTTCGAAAACTTGCCTGTTCTTTACATTGTCAGGGATGGCAGGCCTATGCTTAATTTCAACAGTGAACTGGTGGTTGGGCTCGAATGGTAGTTTACAAGTACTAGCAATCATGGCCATACTATAAGCATGTAAGTTATGCTTCCTAGATACTACTACAAGCTGAGTTTCCAGAAAAGTATTAAGAATCTCTATCATTGTTCCCCTATATTATCCTAATCTAGTATCTCTAGTAAGGTACTTTCCTTTAATCTGATTAATAATTAATTCTGAACCACCTATAATAGAAACTCTAATTTCTCCTATCCTTTTTACAATTTTAAGTCCTAGCAAAAGAGCTTCATACTCTGCCATATTATTGGTGCATTTAAAATTCAGTCTGTAGGCATGGCCTTCAGCATGGTCATTTTCTAACTTATGCACCCAAATTTCTGTTCCTGCCACTAATTTATTTACAGAACTATCAAACTCTAAGTGCCAGAGAATCATGGACATAACCAGTGTCAAGAGTAATGGGAATTTGTTTAGCTGGGGGTTTCAGTTTTTTGTTCTCATCAAGTTTATCCGTGTCATCTGATTGATCATTTGTATCTGTGATTTCCTGAATCAGAACACTTGTTTCTCCTGTTTCAATTTATTTTGGTTCCAGTTGTTAACACTTGTATTGGTAGGATTGATTTCTACATTATATAGAATAAATGAATCCATATCTGAGTGTACAGAGTAGATAGGGAAATTTTGTTGTTTCTCCTGGCTACTTACTACATATTTCATTAATGTCTCTCAATATAGCATCTTAGGTTGGCCGAAAATAGAGATAGTAGCATAAGACATGTCCAACTGTAGTGATCCTTGGAGTTTGGCACCCCAGGACCTAGATAACAACATCCCATATTTTGGAGGAATACCAGTTACGACTATATCCATCAAGATTGTTTTAGCAGGGTACTAAACTAATGAAACACACAGATCTTTTATTAACCCTAAACATCTCACTTGGCTTGAATCAAAAGAAAAGAGATCTTTGTAAGGTCTAGCGATGTCAAGATTTAATTTCTCCATTACAGATTTGGGAATTAAATTGTGAGATGCCCCAGAATCAAACATAGCATTATGGAGGATTTTGTCATGAATATTTAAACTCACATAGAAAGGAGGCACACTTCCTTCTAGGTGTTTCCCATTCACTTCAAGGCCAAATATTAGTTCTGGTTGGTCATCAAAAACATTTACAGAATCTTCGGTTCCAATGATTTTAAGTGATCTGTTGATTTGTTCTCGGTAGGCATCATGTTTAGCTAATTCAGACAGTGGAACAGCTACCTTTAATTTGCCTACTTCAACTTCCATATTAAAAGGTTTTTCATTTTCAGGTTTAGTGTTTCGAACAATTGGATTCTCTCTATTTTCTGGATTTTCAATTTTTTTGTCTTTTTCATGAGTAGGGTTAGTATTTATATTTTCTCCTAAATTAAGTTCTGGAGGTTCTTCCACAGTTGCCTTAGAGGTAAGGGGAATGGAAGAGTCTCTGTTATTCTGTTGATTGTCAGATATGTCTTCTATTATTGGATCAGAGGGGTTATTGTTAGATTTGGACAAAATTTGTACATGTGGGGGTACTGCTTTTCCTTTGGTTGGTTGTTTTGGGCCTTTCTGTTTATTGTTGTCAAGGACATCAATTCTTCTACTTCTCAAATTATATTGTTTGTGCACTTCGTAGATAGCTGTGTCATATCCCTCCTTGAAGTCAAACGATTCTCCTGAATGGGTTTGAAATTGTTTAAGTACATGAGCCTCCTGATCTTCTTGAGTTAAAAACACTTCTCCTTCATTATTAAGCCCCATTAGATTTATCTGAGTGTCCTCAGGGGGATCCCCCGAAGGGGGTCTAATCTTTTGATCAGGGCCAGTTTTACTAGTATTTGGATTTTAGTTTTTCTGGAAATTTAGATTCCTTCCTGTATTGGCATGTTGACCCTCCCAAGGTGATTTTCTTTCTATTGTTTCTACTCTATCCCCTAATCTTTCCATTCCTTTGATTATTTCATCCAGTTTCTCATCTATAGGTGAAGATTATTCTTTGAGTGGTATCCTCCTTTCACTTCTAGCCTTGACACATTTTGATATCAAATTAGCCTCACACTGACAGCTATACTTTGCATTTCTTCTAAGGTTCTGGGGGCTCTTTCCCTTAGCTGAAAATCCATATCCAAATCAAATCTATCTGGGAACTTGATCAGGGCTCAATCAGGTGGGGGTCTGAGCATTTCGGCAATCGGATTGTAAACAACATTAAACCTAGTGCAATAATCTTGCACGGTTTCCTGAGTTCCTCTCTTAAGATTTTCATATTCAGATAAGATTTGTAGAGGATCTTTCTTCTTCTGCCAACGATCTAAGAATTGGGTATAGATGGCTTCTAGGTCATTTATACTGTTTGCTCTCAGGGCCCTAAACCAAGTTCTAACTTCACCTGTTAAAATTTGGACAAATATCCTCATTCTAACATCATCAATATCAATCTCATATATTTCAAAATAGTCAGTCATTTGTTTGGTATGTTGTTGGGCTGTGTAGGTGCCAATGCCATCAAATTAGGTGATTTTACTTTGATAATCTTGGGGCATAGCACCCAAGTTGGCTGGTAAGCACAGGGGAGCATACATGTTTGCCATAGCTGGAGGTGGTGATGAAACAATAGATGGGGTAGGGGTAACAAGAGGAATGTGAGTTGTAGATGGAGGGGTAGAAGGAGGGTTTGTGGTGAAGTAGTTTGGGGTTGAGATGAATGGGGGATGGATGAAGAACTTGCAGAGGTAGCAGTGATTGTAGAGGGGTCAGGTGTTTGTTCAGAAGTGAGTTCAGATTGTATTGAATTTTATAAATGTCTGTCAATTGCAACACTGCCAGCTTCAAATTTTAAGTCTTCAATAAACACAGGGTTGTGAACCAAGTTATCCAATTCAGACTGAAAAAATGTTACAAACAAAGAGGTTTCAAACTGTTTATCAAAGGGTTCATCCTCAAAATAAACCCACTTTATAGGGCAAGAGGTTGATCTGTAAATAGGCCGAGAATTAGTAGTACTTTCTTAGCTTTCCTGTCTCCTAAGAATTCTGGGAATCAAATTAGGGTTCTCAAATATAGGTGGTGGATTTGGGTCAGGGTTTGACCTAGTATAACGAGTCCTTTCTGAAGCCAGACTTCTTGGTTATGATTTTCTAAATTAATATCAACAACTTTTATGTTTCTTTATGATTTTTGAAATTTAATTTAGAATAGTCCTAAAGATTTGTTTAACTGAGGAACTGGTTTATGTTTAGTTCATATTAAACTAGACCGAAGATAGATTGAAGCAGCATTCATCTACTTATGATCTTGCAAAGAGCAGTTCAAAGGCTACCTAGGTAACTTCAGGCTCCATCTGTAGTTTATAAATTAAACAATAATGATAGCAAATTTTCGTTCCCCACTATGGTCGCCACTATGTTATCACTCAGATTTTCCTAGAAGTTGTAAGAAGGGGGAAGAGTTCCAAGGTAACCACAAACCAATCTTTTAGATACAGAATCTACCCAATCTGTATCCAGAGAGGGCTCTCTCTTTAAATTTTAGCTTTGTTTGATAAGGTTTTAGGCTAGTTATTAGAGCTTGGGGTTTTGTTTGAATTTGTTGGTGAAGTTCAATGGCGAAGGGGTAGAACTGAATAGTTTATTCCATTGGGCTAATGGAGTCAGGGAAAATGGCTCAACTAAATTTGGTTTCTCAATAAAGGATGGTTTCACAGGGCAAGATAGCTGAACAGGGAGAAAATAGAGACTTAAAAAGATGGGATGGGCTTAAAGGGTTAAAGAGCAACTAAGAATCATTCAACATACTTTAAGAGAGCAGAACATGACTAACCATCAATAAAGAGCGCTTAAGAATTCTTTACTAAATGATTAAGATGAATAAACTAGGAAAAAAGAGCAATTAAGAATTTACTGTTTATACTAGTTCGAAAGAAAACATTGAGAACAAAAATGATTGAAGACAGATTGCATTGAAGCACTTTCTGAATTATTCTTTTTCGTTTAATATTAAGATATGGAACATAGTGAATATAATAAACATGAAAACATTAACATATGAGACATAAGATACTTATTTGATTGATGTCAAACACATGAATCCTCAGAAAAGTCCTTTACATCAATACTTCATCCAGCTAGCCATGAAAAATTTGTCCAACAACACTTTTTATTCCAAAATATCAGTTTTACAACAATGTCAAAGAATCCACCCCCAATACTCCAAATGGGGTTGTATTTATACAAAATATTTTACAATTAAATATCTCCTAACAAAGTGAGATATAAACTGATATGACTAATCATATCTTTCAAGAAAATAGGGCCAAAAGACCTCGTAGATAACAGATAAGGCAACCAAATAGTTTGCTATCCCTATTCTTGAGAATGTGCTGGAGTTAGGCCCTATGAATTGGCCTCTGGCTATCCTTGGTGTAATCATGTGTTGGTTTCTTTGTTTTGATATTTCTACTGATACACTTTACCTGCATCTAATACTCTTTACATGTTGACCTCTTTTCATCCTCTTTACCCAAATTGACTGGAGTAAAAATCAAAATTTACCTTTTACCATAGATAAATTACAAAATTTCAAGAATTTCTTCCCACCATTTTGGCTGTGGTATTTTGGTTTTCTGAAGTTTTCTAAGGGTTTCATCTATTTCTACATACCTGAAGAATGTGGGCTGAATTGGGAACAGGTGTTTCAGCTCATGCTCGACATAAAATAAGTTCTCTAGGCTGTCATAGAGAACTGGGCCTGTGGGGAGTGGTTTTATTCCTGATGCACTTGTCCATGAACTTCCTTGATTGATTGCATATTTATTCAACTTATCTACATAATCTCTATGCTTCATTAATCTATCATTAATCACTAAAGGACTTGGTAGCCCTTTATTCTGCAAAATAGCAAATTTCTCCATGAAAGCATTAATCTCTACCTGCATGTCATGACATCTTCTTTCTAAATTCTGCATCAAATTTTTCTTAGTTAATACCCTTTTGATTTCCAAAATGGTTTATGTTCTATCTATGATGCCAAGTTCTTCCAGTTGTTCCTTATTCCTGGTATTCAAAAAATGTATGAGCCTATTGGCTTCCTCAGGCATTTGTCCTAATTGTGCTTTTGTCCTTTGAATCTCTTCCAGGGCTATCTTCACTAGATCGATCTACTTAAAAATTACTTGGATGGATGGCTAAACATCATTTATGGATTGAGTAATGTTGGCCCAAAGAATTTTCTTGATTTCTGCCAGACGTTTGTCAAAAGTAATATTCTTTTCTAATGATTTTAATTTATTTTCCAATGTTTTAATCTCTCTTGTTTTTTCTGCAACACTTACCTTTGAGAGATCATAGCTTCGTTCCAGCTTAGAAAGCTGTTTTTTTACCTGTTTTAGCTCTCAAAATTGTAGTCTCATGTCCTCCATTGACTTTATTAATTCCTCTGTCCTCAAATTAGCACTTTTTCCTTGTGTTGTCCCCGCTGTTCTTGTACCTGTGATCACCTTTGTTGTGGTTGTTGGAATGTTTGGTGCTAATGTTGTCCCAAGTGTAGAGGAGACTATTGTTGAGACTACTGGTATTACATCAAGAGGATGAGAGGTCGACTCTCCCTGCTTGTCCTTTAGTGCCTTTTCTAGTTCCTGCTCAGTCTCATTCAATCTCCCATTAAGCTTTAAAAGTAAATCCATCAACTCTTCTTCAAATTTTTTCTTTATAAGCTCTGCAGTCTGTAGATGCCTTGAAGGAGGCAGTTTTAGCTGCATCCTCAAGGCAGCAATATCTTCATCTTTCTTCTTGATTAATGCTTCTATACCCTTCACATCTTTGGGATTATGTCCCAATCCAATAATGATTTCTTCTAAAGACTATATGTTGTTATCTTTGGCCAAGGAGGAGGCTTTCTCTAAGTATAGTTGAGCCGTTGTGTTACCCAAAGAATTTTGTAACTTATGGGCCATCATTACCTTACTAGTTAAGGTTGAATATACCATTTCTCTAGTTTGTTTGTGCAATTCAATTTGATCCATAGGATGAATATCCTTGGCCATGACCTTCAAATTTAATCTGATATAATTTGTTGTTGACTGAAGTTGTTGCACTTTAGGCTTGAAGTAGCTCATTATCATTTTGTCTTCTTTAATGTCATAGGCTGACATTAATCTCTTTGATTTGTGGGGGGAATTTTTTCAAATATTGATTGTGAATTTGAAGTTTCAATGGATCATTCCTGACTTCGATTTCTGTAAATGATTTCTTGATATCTATGGCATTTTTCATTGGTGGTCTGAAAGATGATACTTCTACACTTTGCTACCTTTCAGGATATTGTATCTGTGAGCTAGTGGATGTTCCTCCCACTGGAAAATTGTGTTGGCTAACTACCCTTTCTTCTCACTGACTATCTGTGGTCTCTTCAACAAATTCCTCCTCTGAAAGGGGATTTAGTCTTTGTCTTTTTGTTCCAAGCTATTCTGAGGGTCCACTGGTAGGAGTAGCTACTTCCCTGTCTCTCTTTTTACTCTTTTGCTCATTTAGAGGAGTCTACAAGCTTGGTGGTCCTTCTACATTAATGTGAGTTGGAGGAGTTGGCGTTTGGACTTGTTCTTTGGAGGTTTCAGGTGGCTGAGACATTGTAGACTGTTGTGTGACCTGGACACTAGTTTCTAGCTCTTTACCTTTTGATGACCCTGTAGCTGGTGTGTTTGTTTCCTATGGAGGTTGCTGAGAGGTTCCAGCAATGGATGCACCAATTCCTGACCTTTGAGATAGCTCGAATGGTACCTGCCCAAAAGAATCCAGGTCAAGGGTTTTCTCAAGATTCCTCATAGCATTCTCAAAATTGACCTGTTCACTATCATTTTCTACTAAGGTCCGTTCTATCCATTCATCCATGTTTGCAAACTGCTCAATCTCTGGGATCCTATGGTGAATGTATGGAGACAATCTGTTCTTCATTCTTCTATCACATATAAAGCTATTATGGTCATATGGTACCCACTCAAAACTCTTTTGTAACTTAAGATGATCTTCTAAAATTATTTCAGCTTCTTTCCATGCATCCCTAGTGTTGCAGACAAAAGGACCTACTTGATTCTTAATTCTAAGTTGAGCTTTCTTCTTGGCATTACAAAAATGGAATAGGTCTGCATTTATCATTTGCCTAAAATATTCCAATGCAAACAGACTCATTGGAACATACTTTGGTAGTTTAAAAGTCAGAGCTCACACCCATAAATCTGGATTTCTATATGTTTCTTGTATAGGCAATCACCTATTTTGTATTGCTTGGAGAGTTGGAGGATCTTCTTTATATCACCACTGATCCTCTGAGGGGAAAATCCTATCATTAAAGTGGTTGCAAGATGCACAAATAGATCAATGAAATCATTGTAGGTGTAAGGGGTCTCAATGGATTTATGGAAAATAGGACTCCAAAAGATAACAAACCTTGGGTTTCCTTTGGTGTCAAGTTTCTTGACCTCGAAAGGGAAATTTTCTGACTAATAATACAACATAAGATGATAGATGAAAGTGATGTATTTGAAGACTCCTTCATTGTCCAGTATTAGGAATTGATCATGAATCTTATTGGCAATGTAGGAAGTATAGTCATACTTAACAACAGGTGGTTGTCCAGGAGTAAAAATTGACAATAACACTAGGGTTATATCATCAACATATTCACTAGTGTTAAAACCCATAACTAAAGATATCATATCCACTATGAGTCTTCCCATATATGTGAAAAAGGTCTGTACATAAGGACGAGGGCCTTCGGGCTGATGTTTTTCTAACATGAAGGTTTGGCAGATGCGAATGAGTTCTTATTGGGGTATTTCAGCGGATTTCTCAAGTAAATATCCCATAGAAAGGGGCATTAGGGCTTGACCAGGGGAAAAGTGTAACATTTCATTTATGGATGCAGCTGTAATGGGGAATAGAACTGTTTGACTTGGGGACATAACAACTCTTAGGTTTGGATCATAATTTGCCTGAAATTGATGAATTATATCGGGGAACACATGGACTGAAGGAAGAAAATACCTGGGAAGGTGGGATTCTTACAATCCCAGGATATCTGAGCCATTTAGGTAGTTATCTCTAGATTGGCAAAAGACCTTGAGATGGTTCTAGTTAGTGGATAGGTCTTTTATTTGAAAGTATTTATCTGCAAGAGGCAGATAGTCTAGGTCTTTATGAGCACTGAGGAGCATTGAGAGGTGCAACGTTCAAAATAGTAGGAGTTTCCATTCCTGGTTCTTATGGATTCAGAAATGGAATTTCGCGTTTTCTGTGAGAAAATAGGTCAAATAGCATGTTTTGGAACCTATATAGTGAAAAAGTTTGGATTTGTACTAAATTTAGCTGTTTCTTGTGGAATTTTCAGCATAAATCCAAAACTTGCAGGGTTTCGGTGAAAATTGGACAAATACCTATAATGGGGAAGTGAACAGTGCAATGGCGGGTTGAATGACAAGTTCCGGAGTGCATTGCTGCAAATTTTATGACCAGGTGGCGGTTGGAAAGCTTTAACAGTTGACTAGGACGTTGCTTTGCATGGGAACCCGATTTGTCGTATAAAACATCGAAAATGAAATTACATTAGTTTTATTCACAAAATCTAGGTTGGTGGGGGTGTTGGTTATCGAATGAATGACATTAGTACGACATGACAGTTTATCGTATGTGGAGGGCGGTAAGCGGTATGGTGTCGCACCGCTTTTGGGATCGGCGGTATTTAGTGAAGAGCCAACGATCTCGTTGATTGAATGACGCGTGGTGGAGGTACGGGATGAAAACTGCCTGGTGATCGCACGTTAAAACGCAATCACTAGGGGGTAAGATATCAACGACGACTGTTGGATGACAGAGACGGGATCGAACGATGGACGGGCGAGTGATACAACAGAATTTTATGTAGGCAGGCCCAATATAATTAACAACTAATTAATCATATCGGGGCAATTGTGAATGGATAGGGAGGTTATTAATTAACCAAGAGGGTTAATTAATCCCATGTAATAAAGCGGAAAGTCGAGGCTCTTAATGGGTTACTAATTAACTCATTAATCTTGTTTTAACACAGATTATGGTTATATTTAACCGAGGGCAGGATATTTAACATTTGGAGGTTTTTTAATATATTTAATAATATGGGATAGGGTGAACTTTTTGGGAGTTATATAATATAAGTCAGAAATTAATATGAAACAATGTAACAAAAGCGCTAAGTAAAACATTAGAGTTTACATTTGACTTAGGCTTAAGTGAAAAAGGGGTTTTATGTAATATTGTGTATTTTTCCTAAGTAAAATAAGATTTTACTTTGGGAAAAGAATTATGAAAACGAATGGATTATGGTTTTAAGTACTTAGGCTTTTGAAATTATTGGGCCGAGGGTCCAGTCCCTCCAAAAGTCAGAGAAATGCTCTGAGCCCCTCCAATTTAGCAAATACCTTAGTGCTTAGGGGAAATTAGTAAATAATTAGGGAAAATGAGAAGGGGAGTTAATTATTGTGACTTTGTTTTGCTTGTGATGTCTTCAATGTTGTGTATGCCTTTGCCTTATGATGAAAAATGAAAGATTAACACATTTAGAGACATTATTCATCACACACGATTCTGCAACATCATCTACCTACCCTAACTACTTAACCTAGCATTTTTTCTTCTTTATTTGGGTGCTCTTATACTGGAAAACCCTTATCAAATCTTCCTTTTCTTTTACATGGCAAGCCTACCTAAGACTACACTTATTACATCCAAGGGCTCAAATTAAACTGTTGAGCTCCTTTTTATTTACTCTACTTATCTAATTATCTGCCAAGATTACACTGTTTGGTCTAATATTTATTCTCTATTCTACAACATGAAATTGAAAGATGAATAAGCCAAGTTTAAACAGTTTGACTATTCATAAATTGTGGCATAAGTAACTAGCTGCACACAACTTGTTTATTATCCAAAGTGAAAAAGTAGTGGCATTTAGACTTGCACACTTTCCTGGTCTTTTTTGTTTGGGGTTCATTTTCTTTCATTTTTTCGACCATTTTTATTCTTTTTACCCTTTGATTTTTCTTTTAGGGTATACCCTCTTTACATTTTTTTTTTTTTTTTTGAAAATATGGAAAACTTTGGAAACAAGAAAAGGTATGAACATATTACATAACTCATCAAGTCAATCATGACATATGACACGTATTGGTATAGGCGCCTAATAGGTTGAATTCCCTCCCTTTAGGTTGACTTGGTCTCGGGCTTATCCATGGCTTTTTTTCTGACAAAATAAATATTTTTCTTTATTACTATGTGTCCAAATGTGTATATGACGCATGACCAGTAATATTATTTATCCTATAAAGACCTAGAAGACCTAAAAAAACAAAAAACATGCTTTTGACTCAAACTTGAGTATGAAACCCATACTCCAAAAATAAAATATAATTTATTTTTATCTCTTTCTTTCTTGATAAATAATATACAATTTCATGATTACAATAATATACAATTTCATAATTACAATTACATCATAATGAGTATTGAACCTACTTACAATTTTCAACAATACTTAGGGTCCCTCTCCTAGAGGCAACATTGGAACATCACAAGGAATGAATGACAATCAACCATTGCTTCCCCATATGACCAGTTTGATTCTTCTTGATTTCAACTAGCTCATTAATGATCCTCTTCACCATGATTTGAATTTTCCACTGATGCAAACCAAGCTCCCATCCAATATCCCCAAATTTGAAGGGAACTCTAGAGACGATCCCACTAACCACATTCGATCTTTTCACATGCAATGTTCATCTAACTCTATAATAGAGGATTTTATTTGTTTATGCCTCCTTCAACACATCCTCACTAGTGCTACTGCAAAGTTGTATCTAGACCAACCCCATCCCATGAGGTAATTGTGACACTTGCCAATGCCTTCTTATCTTACTTCTAGTTACCTATCTGTTATGAATTGATTATAAAATTTTGACCTCATTTCATCAAACCTATGCCACCCACCTTTCCAATCAATTTCTAGGAATGGTGCATAAGGCAAAGCTTGTGCAAAGCTTCAGAATTCAAAGATAAAGTTTACATGGATCAGTTCCTGCAATAACTTCTCACTCCAAATAATAAAGATGTCACATATCATTTCCCCATAACTGAGGAAGAAGCCATACAGGAGGCTTTGCAGTTTGATCTAATCTATGCCCAAACGGGTTATGTCTATACCATTCTCCATGACCGCCCTTGACCTAGTGCTTCTTCAACACTGATGGAATCTCACGTCATTGATGGTGTAATTGGATCAGTATCTTACCAACAACCTTCCCCATATACGTACCGATATATGGGTTATGGCCAACCCTAGGGGGGGTACAATTCCACTTGCACTTATCCTCCCTTGACTCTTTCCAAGATAACCCATATTAAGGCATGAGTGCATCTTATGCAATTTCCCATCCACACCAATCAATACCAGGACCAACTGGTACTCAACCTGGTTACCAAAATGTTTCCATGAATCCATATTATCCTAATGCACCACCTAGTGCTCCATCCCTAATGGAAACAACACATCATCCTCCCATGCATCAACCCCCTTTTTCATGGAAACCACTACCTCCACAGGGGCAAGTGTATGCTCAACAGAATGTCCCCCCCCCCTCCCCCCCC
>APFE031378315.1:24964-39409 GCA_000404065.3 Pinus taeda
CCCTCCCCCCCCAAACCCCAAGAGGAAGAATAATAGGAATGGTAACCAAAACTAGAAACCTCATTAAAACCAAGGCAACCAAGGTCATAAACCTAATGCCAATAAGGGTGATCTGTGTAATACTGCAACCCAACAATAGGACATGTGACCCAAGCATAATAAGGCCCTTCGAATGAAAATTATTTATGCATGTTATGGTACCTATGGACACTATACTCATTATTCTCCCCTTATCCCTCAAATGTGCAAGGCATGGGAGGATCAAGAAATTATCTCCAGAGGAAAGAAACCTATGCCTTCCTTCACACCTCCCTCTATGCAGCCAACAGTGCTCATAAACCCTTTCCCTTACCAAGGATATGTGGCCACCCAGGATGGAAAAAATCCTTTTGTTCCTCCACCTCATCAACTATGGAATGGGTCTTACCAAATTCTTGTGATGAATTCCAAAGAAGTCAACCTTCAAACTAGGTTGTGCCAGTACGATTCACCTCCTAATAAATCATCCACAAAGGCACAACTAAAAGTATCCAGATATCCTATTTCATCACCCAATAGTACCTTATGGATCCCTCCACATAAGGTAGAAGTTCCTTCTAGAATCACCAAAGGTCCATTATGTTGAAACACTGCTAATTTCCAAGCCACGCATACTTATAGCATTGTAGATGACTTGGCACAGACTCTTGTTTCCATGTCAATGTCAAAAGTTATCCATATGTGTCCATATCAAAGAAAGGCTCTACTCTCTGTTTTTAGTGTTGTGGACCCTTCATATGATCACAAGATTTTCTTTGACATTAACAAATTGAATCAATGAATCATCCTCTCCTTCCTCACTTTCTTACCTTCCAAATACTAGTCTCCATCAAGAATGTCGTTTTCCAATGGTGTATCGTCAATGAAGGCGCATCCACCTATGATATATATTCTCAAGTATGGAAGCAACTTGGTTCTCTCGAAATTTCTCTATTAACTATCACCCTTCATGCATATGATGGTTTCCCTTTGCAACCTGTCAGTCTATACCAAAATTTTCTTGTCATCATCGCTAACAAGCAGGTCATAATTGATGTTGAAGTAATCAATGCACCTCCCAATTATAACCTCTTTCTTGGTCATATTTTCATGAATTCCATGAAAGTGGCCGCTTATTTCATTTTTCATACCATGACCTTTCGTCATAATGGGAATATTTTCACTATCAACAGTTTGACATACTACGATCCTCGGTCTAAGACATCCCCTCATAATCTCATTTCTTCGATGGCAGCAAACAATTCAATGCCTTCCTTGACCAAAATTAGTTCAAGGTTATATAAATATTCTTCATTGCTTGGGGCTTATTATGACCCATCATTTGTTCCCACTAGGTCCAGCTCTTCTAATGTTTATCTGCTTCATGTGTGATGGCTTGTTGAGCAACCTGATACCCCTTCCTAGCATCCAACTCAACAGTAACTTTTTACTTCAAACTCAATTGGTGGCTTAGGAGGATTTCCTCCTTGACACCATCCAATTGGCCAAATTCATTTCTTGTTCCCACCACTAAGAATAGTCTCCACCCTGGTGATGGTTATGCTAAGTTTTCCCAAATTTACCTTGGGGATCCCATTATGGTATATTGATCCTCCCCAAAACACCCCTCCTGATCAACTCAAATATTACATGGCTTTGATGCCAGTACAACCATTTCCAACTACACCCACCATTGCTTCATTTCCACTATAGCCTCTGCAGGAATCTACTCATGTCATGAAAACAATTGATGAGGAGGGCAAAGCCTAAAAAAGGGGGGGAAAATATAAGGTAACTCAAGTGGTAGCCACTTCATTTGCAACACATAAGCTTACTCCTTCATGCACTTTGTGCAATCTCCATGGCCATGCTACCAAAATTTCTCTAATATTCCCCATTTAAAGAGTGTGATTTCTAAGGACGAAATTCAGCTAGACCCAAATGTCCTTGAGGTCCAAGTCACCTTAGTGAATAATACAAAAAGAACAAATATTTACACACAAATCACCCATGCACTTTTTGTGATATGTACGAAAAGTATTCCCATCGTTTTCCTCATCTCTGTTGTAACATGATTAGTTTTGATCAAACAATTTTAAATTTATGTATTAAATTAGGATTAATTGGTAAATAAATAAATGAGGGTCAGCACATTTAAATGCACCCTAGTGATATTATTCGTATAAATTAGGCAAAAAAGGTAACCTCTTTAATAAACCTTGGAAATACAACTTATCCTAAAGTTTTGGCATTCATTAATAAAGTGCTCCACTGAAGATCTGATGGGGACCACTAGCACTAATCCTTGGGCATATCCTCATCGTAGATTTCAACTCTGCCCAAATCTGATAGCCACCTAACTATTTTGGAAGCCCCCCCCCCCCATGTGATTTTGGTTTAACATTTAAGGGGGGGGGGGGGGGGGGGGTTTGAAAAGCGTTTCCCGATGCTACATTGTCCTCACTGAATTTCAAACGCGCCCCCCTCCCCCCCAATGCCAATACAATAAATGCTCTCCTCCGCCTCTGAAAATGGTATCCACTCCCCGCCTAAAACACCCATCTTGATTACGTCAGCTTTTATAGCATTTCCCTGCCAATCCACCAGTGCTACTTATCTCTTTCCACCTGATCCCGCTCCCACTTATCGTTCCATTCCCACACCTTCCTTCCACATTCACACATCAACTATTTATGCCAATCATTTGCCTTCACATCATCTCCTACCTCCACATCATATGCATGTCTCATGGTCATCTAAAACTATGTTTTCTCCCTATATAGTACAGTAATGTCAAGCATTTATTAAAAATAAATGAGAATGGATTTTTAAAAACCAAAAGAAATTTTTGTTTCTAACATACTATTGTACAAAAACCTCTCTCATTTTTCTAAGAGCTATTATGATTTGGTATATGCAAATTCATCTTTGAAGGCATGTTTTCCAGAAATTTCCTGTTTTAGTCACCTTTTTGCAAAAACTATTGTGGATAATCAGAGATGAATCTTGGGAAACTGGAGGACCTGTTTGTTCCTTAGATACTAGAATACAAAAACCTCTCTTATTTTTGACACAGCTAGCTTGTATTGAAATATTCAAAGCAATGATTGGACCCTATTTTTCATAAATTCGAGAGGAAAAAGCTCAAATACAGTTAGTGACTTGGAGGCCACCTCATCAAGTATGAGCTGCAATCAAATTCGAATTACTCTTCTTTATCAACAAAAATCCTCAAGGATAGTACCATAACTCTTCAAATAGTTTTAGTTACCTTTATTTGTGTTCTATTTTTGTAATATAGTTTTCAGATATTTGTAATAGCTCTTGATATTTTTATCAATATATTTTGTGAGGAAATTGTATAAATACTTCATCAATTGAAGTAATATGTGTGGGATTTTGACGCCAAGGCTCTTCACTTTGTAATAGCTTATATTATAGGATTTATAATGAAATCCCTTCGGCTCCAATTTGACAGAATTTTGTGTTTTCTAGTATGTCTTTCTAGTGTTTGATATCTTATTTCTACACATGTTGAAAGCATTTATAGGAAGGTCTAGGTTAGTGTAGATTAAGTATTAATCTATTCTTAAATCCCCTGAAAAATCATAACCTTTAGAAAGAGATTATCTTATTGGACTGTTTATCCAAGATAACTCCTCTTTTACTGGTTTTTATTTTATGCCTTCTCATGGCCATTAAAAGAGATTAGCTTATTAGACTATCTATCCAAAATATCTCCTCTCAGAATTGGTTTTAGTTTTGCCTTCTTGAATACTCTACAATGTGGTTTGTTGGGCTGTATAAATATTCTACACGCATCCAAATTTCCCTATTTGTTAAGAATATAGTCTGACTTCTTAATTATTAGGAACCTCCTTACATTCTTCTATCATAATCCCTAAAAAGATAAGTCATTCTATCAGGCTGGAAGCAGAACATTTTGAAGGGACCCTATCAGGGAGGCCTTTAGTCATGGATAGAGATTGTCATTGATCGCCAAACACTCCCAATTAAAACCATAAATCTGGCCATTGTGCTTCAAAGGTTATTGTTCAGTGAGAGGTGAACAACATTAAACAAAACCTCGTAACAACTGAGGGAGCCCCCTCTGCTTTAAGGGCCAGTGTGAACCTAAGGGCTAGTTGAGTTGGTTTCTTGGCATAGTTTTTGCAGCCAAGGACTGCCTATGGGAAACATGTACAACATTTGGCATCATTATCAGGGAGCGAAGTAATTAAGATACCTTTCTCTAGGTAATGATAAAGATTAGATCTATTCCTTACTGGAGAACAACGAGTAGGCATTTATTATTGGCTGCATTACTTTCACCTGGTGACTCCACTTTGTCATATGACGATTCCACTGGGTTACCAATCCCACTGTTTTGAGACCTCAGCTACACAAGGATCATCGATAGTTGCAGACAACAGTATATGTCTTTCCCTCTCAGCCATATCTAAAATATCTATAGAGGATGCAGATTTTAAAGTACGCCTTTGAGTATAAGTTTCCCATGGGATTTCATGTTCATATTATATATATTCTTCAAATTTTCAACTACTTGCAATGTGGTTTGTCAATAAATCCACTCTGCACTTGGTTACATTTGAAAGTAGATTACACTTAATAGTGTAAAGTTTTTTTAGTTTAGTTAGATAAAGGTGTGGGGATTGAATAGATATTATGAGTTTCAGTGTGCAGTAGATTAGCGTGTTCATTATTTATGAGTGGTGTGATTTGAAGAGCATATGATAGAACATCTTATATTTTCAGTCTTTAGAAATTTTCAGTTTTCATATTTCAATATGAAAGAGTATCCGAATTAGTGTAGGCATATGGTTGCATTCAAAATTGCAAGTTGCAATGTATAGTAGCAGAGTATTCAAATGACAACATTGATCCATGAGGATTGGTTAGATTTCTACATAATAAGGAAAATTAGCGGTTGATGGTTTTATGGTATGACTCCATGCCCAACACTAAAGGAAATTGGTCTAGTAGTTCTCTGCATCCCACAGGGGGAAGCAGTCCCCATTGGAGCCAATGTTGTAACATTATTAGTTTTGATCAAACTATATGATCAAACAATTTTAAATTTATGTATTAAATTAGGATTAATTGATAAATAAATAAATGAAGATCGACACAGTTAAATGCACCCTACCTAGTTTATTTGTATAAATTAGGAAAAAAGGTAACATTTTTATAAGCCTAGGAAATACAGCTTATCCTAAAGTTTTGGCACTCATTAATAAAGTGCTCCACCGAAGATCTGATGGGGACCAACAACACTAATCCCGGGGCATGTCTTCACCGTAGATTTCAAATCTGCCCAATTTCGACGACCACCTAACTGTTTTGGACACCCCCCTCGATGTGATTTTGTTTAACGTCGAGGGGGGGGGGGGTATGAAAAAGCAGTTTCCCATTGCTATGTGTCCTTCTGTTGAGGTTTCAGACCCCTCCTCCGCCAATACAAGAAACCACTCTCCCCCCTGAAAAGGGTATTCGCTCCCCGCATAAACCACTCATCTTGATTACGTCAACTTTCATAACATTTCCCTGCTAATCCACCACTGCCACTTATCTCCTCACCTGATCCCGCTCGTACTTACCGTTCTATGCCCATGCCTTCCTTCTGTGTCCACACATAAACTATTTCTGCCAACCATGTGCCTCCACGTCATCTCCTACCTCCATGTCATATGTCTATCTCATGGTCAGCTAAAACTATGTTTTCTCCCTTTACAACACAATAATGTTAAGCATTGCTTACAAATAAATGAGAACGTATTTTCGGAAATTGAAAGATTTTTTTCTTCTAATATCTTCATGTACAAAAACCTCTCTCATTTTCTAACAATTGTTATGATTTGGTAGATGCAAATTCATCTTTGAAGGCATGCTCTCCAGAAATTTCATGTTTTAGTCACATTTTTACAAAAAATATTGCAAATAATCAGAGATGAACCTTGGGAAACTAAAGGAGGTTTTTGTTCCTAAGATACTAGACTACAAAAACCTCTCTCATTTTTCACACATCTGGCTCGGATTAAGATATCAATTGAAGTAATATGTGTGGGATTTTGATGCCAAGGATCTTCATTTTGTAATAGCTTCTATTATAGGATTTCTAATGAAATCCTTTTGGCTCCAGTTTAACAGAATTTTGTGTTTTCTAGTATTCTAATGTTTCATATCTTATTTCTAAACATGTTGAAAGCATTTATAGGAAGGTTTGGGTAAGTGTAGATTGAGTATAAATCTATTCTTAAATTTCCTGCAAAATCATAGCCTTTAGAAAGAGATTAGCTTATTGGGCTCTTTTTCCAAGATAACTCCTCTTTGACTATTTTTTGCCTTATGCCTTCTGATATCCATTAAAAGAGATTAACTTATTGGACTATCTGTCCGAAATAGCTCCTCTTAGAATTGGTTTCAATTTGGCCTTCTTGAATACTTTGCAATGTGGTTTGTTGGACTGTAGAAATCTTCTACACACATCCAAATTTCCCTAGTTGCTAAGAAGCCAGTCTGACTGCTTAATTATTAGGAACATACTTACATTCTTCTATCATAATCCTTGAAAAGCTAAGTCATTTTGTTAGGTTGGAAGCTGAAACGTTCTGAAGGGACCCTATGAGAGAGGTCTTTAATCATGGATAGAGATTGTCATTGATCGCCAACCACTCCCAATTAAAACCATAAAGGTAGCCATTGTGCTTCAAAGGTTTTTGTTCAGTGAGAGGTGAACAACATTAAACAAAGCCTCGTAACAGCTGAGTGAGCCCCCTCTGGTTTAAGGGCCATCTTGGACCTAAAGGCTAGTTGAGTTGGTTTCCTAGCATAGTTTTTGCAGCCAAGGAATGCCTACGGGAAACAAGTACAACAATCTCCACTACTTTTTTGATACCCTTATTTTTCTTCACAATATGGATGTCACTCGTAGTGACCCTTAAACTCCTCTACCTATGAACCCTAGCACTAGATTACAACCAAGATAGGAGGCTACTCAACCCACCATACTGATTGCACCTCATGATGTGGAAATGGCGGACAATTAGGTACCCATTATTTATCTATCATCATCCATGGCTTTTGCATCTTCAGACTCCTTGGGAATGTTTAAGTGTGTTACTTTAAGTTCACCTTCTGAAGTTACTTCGGTCTCAACATTGGTGGATATTATATCCACTAGTCTCCAGTCTCCCATATGAGACATTGTGTGTGTGAACCATGTCTCCAATGATGATGATTGGTTCTATCACCTTTTATTTTGAACCCACAAATTTGAACCACATCCACCTTCTAGCCATTACATTGCCACACAATGTTTGGATAAGGGGGCATCCATTTTTTAGGGTCCAAAAGAAGCAATTCTCCATAAGTCTCATATTGCATCTTGTAGTGTTGACTCTAGCACCACTATGCGCCCCCATCCCAAAGAACTTCTAGAGTCCCATATCACTGTAGATCACCATGGGGTAATCCACTTAATCATTCATGCATCTTACCTCAAAAACCCAGTCCCTTAGACATTGTTGTTTTTCAACCCTAGTTTTGTCCAAGTGAGCATTAGTTCTGTTAGGTTCCTATACCAAAAATAATCATAATTTTGAATGACTAGGATTAAGCCTTGTAATATTGTACATACCTTTGCTTTCTGCAAATGTTTTCCATATTAAAAAATTAAAAAATGTAAAGACCATATGTCCTAAAAGAAAAATCAAAGGACAAAAAGAATGATAAAAGGTCGAAAAATGAGAATATATGAATCCCAAAAATCAAAAAGAGACCATGAAAGTGTGCAAGTCTAAATGCCACTAGTATTTACTTGATGCATAATAATGATTGTGTGCAGCTTGGTATTCATTTCACAACCCATGGTAGTCAAACTTCTTAATCTTGACTATTTCATGCTTTGAATTTTATGTTTATAGTTAGAGAATAAAATATGACCAAACAACTTAATCTTAGCAGATCATTAGATAGGTAGAGAAAATAAAAGGAGCTCATTAGTTTAATCTGAGCCCTTGGATGATATAAGGTTAGAATTAGATAGATTACTTTTCAAAATAAAATTGGATGATAAAGGTTTGCTATTCTAAATGCACCCACATAAAATGAAGAAAAAATGGTAGGGTAATTAATGGGTAAGTAGAAGAAAGGTTGTTGAAGTATAAGATTGGTTCGATCAAAACACATTCATCATGCTTAGACATATGTGCTAATATGTATGATCAATTATGAAGGAAAAAGCAAAGGTTTACAAGTTAATTTAATTAACTCCCCCTTAGTCTTGTTTCCCCTATACTTACTAATTTCCTATCCACAAGCATGTTCTAGTACTTTTAATCCTTCAAGTCAAAGAGGCTCAGAGCATTTCTCTAACTTTTGGTGGGACCGAACCCTCAGCTTAATGACTTATGGACATCAAGTGCTACTAGAATCCCCTTCATAAAATCCATTCCCCCTCCATTACCCTAATAAAACCCATTTTCCTAAGGTTAAACACCATTTGCCTATGAAAAGTAAAAAACCCATGTTCAGTCCCATTTTCACTCAAAAAACCACAAAAGGCTTTATCCTAAGTAGAAGTGTTAAATGATTATGTGGGGCATCACAATGAACAAATCGCACCTATAAACCATATTTTACACTATCCCTAGTGTATTTTACATTCCCGCACATTCATTTCATATTAACATTCTAACCTAATGTATTACCTCCCCGATATACTATTTTCCCGTATTAAATAAATCCTCCATATATAATATCCCAACCCATAGTTTAATTATAAACTATAGTTTTACCCTCTATTTCATACCTCCCTGACGAACCCCTCTTGACTCACCAACCCTTGGTAAAGTTAAGAAAATTCCTCTGTTTAAACCCATGGTCCCACTTCATTTAAACCCTTCTGATCAATTTAATCCCAATTTAACCTATAATTAATCACAAACCACTTGTGATTAAAGCCTCGGGCCACCTAAACTTTTTCCCCATCCCATCCATGTTATTTCACCACTCGACTTCTGTCCAATTGTCAGCACCCAAATCAAATGGCGCACAACCATATTGGTTGCCCCCAATGGTCGATCGTTACCCGCCTGATAAAGAAATTTTCCCCCAAACCCCAAATGCTACGTGTCAGGCTCGAAGGTAGATCGGGTGACCCCTACTCAATACCACCTTCACCACAAAAGCGGTGTGATGGCTTGGAAAATCACCTCCCCACATAAGACAAGACCATCACTATTCACTTAACTAATCCTGTGCCAAATTTCAAAAGTTGCCTCTTAAAACCCTGAAAACCCTCGTTTTCATTCCTTTGACCCCATTTCACAGTAAAACCTATCAAACCCTTCCAACGCCACCCTGAACCTCTGCAACACATTTTGACCTCTGATTACTTTCAAAAACACTGCCACAACCCATTCCCCAGACTTCCTTGTGTAATAAAGCCATCAATTGCCTTTCCTGCCAACCTATGTTTTCTTAATGGTTGTTATATTTTGCAAGTAATTAGCAGAAGACCAAAGCTTGGATAAACAATTTTGATACTAGTCACAAAACTTGTTTACTACAAGACTCAAATGGAAATATATTTAAAAACCTTCATTCAGAAGAAGAAAACAGTTATACACAGAACAAAGAAAGAAATCACTCACATAGAGACATTGATTGTTAAAACAAGGGAACCAGACAAAGTATACAGTCAAAATACAAATGGATCAAACATACAAAAAGTTGATCAATATCCAATACCATATGCTAACAGATATAAAAAACTAAATAATTTACTATTGAAATACATAGTAAAAAGTTAAAATGTACAGTAAAAGTAAAAACACAGTAAAGGATATTGGCAGGTCAACAAAGTAAAAGTGTATCAGATGAAAGAGTATCAGTAAAAGTGTATGAGATTGAAAAATCAAAGTGAATATAGATGAAAAATAGAACAAAAATGGTACATTTTCCATAATTTTTTTGTTTAATTCATAATTTTGCAGAATTTATGGAGCAAAATGCACAAAGGAGGGAGGCAGTTAGTGACTTGGAAGCCCCATCAGTAATTAAGAGTTGCTATCAAATTTGAATTTCTTTTCTTTGTCACCATCAATCCATAAATATAGTGCCAAATAGATTCATTAGTTTTTAGTATCCTTTATTTAAGTTCTATTAATGTAAAACAGTTTGAGATATTTGTAAAACCAATATTGATATTTTTTCAAGATATTTCAATTTAGAATTTGTATAAATACTTCTTCATTTGAAGTATTTTGGTGTGGATTCTTAGACATTTCTATAGACTTCTTGATCAAAATACTGTAAATCTATTGGAGCATTGGCTGAGCCAACAAGCTGGATTGATGAATAAAGACCAGATATTTCAAAGGATTCATGTGTTGAGCAAAGTGTGGACAAGTATTTTCTCACGTTGTTGTTATCTTTCTTATAGTTTTTCCATAATGTATATCCGAACCTAAATGCTATAACTAGATTATTATCTTAGAATTTGTTTAACTACTTTCTATTTTAATAGTTAGGCAAATACATGTTTTCTATTGATATCTAAGTTAAGGAATTCTTAATTTGTCCTTATTTTAGGTTGTTTCTTTATAATCTATAACAAAGGATTCTTAATTTCCCTTTGTTTCCTATTACCCTTTGTTCCTTGTTTCAATCTTGGTCTAAATATTCTTAATTTCTCTCTCACCCTGGTTAAAACTTTTTCAGCCCTCTGGCCCAAAGACCTGCACTCTACTCTACTATCTTGCCATTTGAACATTCCCTTTAGTGAGTTGATCTAGTTCTACTACCCTTCTGTTGACTCCATAGCCCAATGGTCTAGAGACGTCATTCTATCAATCTGTTTAAAGAACCCCGCCACCCAATCTTCGATACAAATAAAAAACCCCCTAAACATTCATAACTAGCCTAAAATTCAAACAAACAAAGCTAAATCATATACAGAGAGCCTTCTCTAAGCCTAGGTTGGCTAGAGCCTATGCTCCAAAAGTGGTTTGTGGTTACCTCAGTGATTTCTTTCTTTAACCTTGAGAAATTACTGAGTGATAACATAGTGGTGACCATACTTGGGACCGACTAACATTTCCTTTAGAAATATTTTACAGGTTTAGATCTGATCTATGATGGTGGACAGTGATCAAAAACAAAAATGTTAAAATCATCCACCTGGTGACTCCAAATCAATTTCATAATCAAGACTCCACTAGAGGAATGAACCTGAAAGAACAATATGAAAAGATTAGGGTTTTAACATGGATTTTTATCCAAGACATCATGTTTTTTTCATCAAGAAGGTTTCTCAATTTATATTGTATTTTAAAGAAGATCTTAGATTAGTTTTTAATTATTTTCCTTTGAAAATTGTAAATATAAAATTTCCTTACACATTTTAGCAACATTCTTCTGAATCTTATGATGATCATTTTCCAATCAAGAAATCTCAAATAATCAAGAATGACCTTACAATCCCTGTACATATTCTTGTACCTTGTAAAGTACCTGATAGATATAAGCCCCTCATGTTACCTCCTATACTCCATGATTTCCCTAATAATTATTACAAGTATCTCCCTAGGTTTGATGGAGAAGATGGTAAAATCACTGCCCAAAAACATATTCAAGGTTTTGAGAATTATCTGGACTTATTTGAGATTGATGAAGATGATGTTAGAATCAGAATTTTTTCTCTCTCTTTGCAAAGTAGAGTAAAGAGTTGGTTCAAGAATCTACCTATTGCAAGCATCTAAAATTTCCAACAGCTTGTCAAATGTTTCCTTGATAGATGAATAATCAAATTCAATCTTTTTGTGATCATAGAGGATGTAATCAGTTAAAAATACATCCAAATGAAACAATACAACAATTTTCGGACAAATTTTATCAAGTCTATTATTCAGTGCCATCAAATATAAGACTCCTCCTGATTCATCTCTCTAGCGTTATCCAAAAGTATTTGATCTAGAGATAGAATTTCAGCTAAGAGAAAGAAACCCCTCAACACTGGAACAGATGCAAAACATTGTAGTTGATGTAGAAGTTAATCTGCAAATTAGAAGAGAAAAGTTGAAAGCATAAGCAGAGGAAAACAACATTGCAGAGGTAAAACTCGACATTTTGGTAAGAAAAATAGAGGAAAGGATACAAAATATCACCATGAAAGATAAATTTTTTTCTCAAAATCACCATGGCACATTTATTTCACAAAAAGAAGAGGTTGATAGCCATGAACAAATTCCTACTAATTCCAACTACCATAGATCAAAAGGTAGATTTATAGAGCAATATGGGGAGAAGCAATCTGCTGATCTAATGTGTATGTTTGATGACATTACTTCTTTTAATGATTTTCCCAAATAATATGATGATAATTATGTTAATCAAATCCAAACTAACTTTACAATCAATCAGAAACTAGTTTGGGAAATAAAGGAATTCAGTTTCAGTAGCTTGAAAACAGTGATCATCTTATCCATATCAGCTATGAAGGTGAGGAAGAAAGTGCAGAAAATTTGGAAATAAGTGAAGCTTCTTTACCACTATGTTTTGAATCATTTCAATTTTTAAAGGAAATGTGGTATGAAAACTCTAAAGAAAAGGATCAGCAACTTGTATAAATTTGTGAAGTCCCATTCGAACCTATGAGTAATAAGTTGCAGCAATCATTCCAAGTTTTTCATGATCCCATAACTGATGCGTCAGATAGTGAATGCAATCAGAACTTTTCTTTATTAACTAACAATCAGATTCAAGATCAAAATGATAAAGGTTTTATCAATCAAACATTTCAATCAGAAGAAATATCATCACAAAGCTTGTTTGAAATTCTATAGGGTGATAAAGGTGAAAGTGATATTTCAATTTCATGGCCTAGAGACCATCCACAACAGATGTATAGTTGCTTAAATCAGTTCAAAAATAGTGTGTATATTTTGGAAGATCCTTTTGTACAATAAGGCATAAATCACAGAAGTAGAGTTACAAGGTAACCACAGTCTTAAGTCAAAGCCCATCGATCTTCATTAGTTCTTGACATCTTTTCAGAAGATGCCATCCCCAAGTGGAGCCACTGTTAGGTTCCTATACCAATAGGAGTCATAATTTTGAATTACTAAGGGTTAAGCCTTGTAATGTTGTACATAACTTTTCTTTCTGCAAATGTTTTCCATATTAAAAAATTAAAAAATGTAAATAGGGTATGTCCTAAAAGAAAAATCAAAAGATGAAAAGAATAAGAAAAGGTAAAAAAATGAGAATATATGAACCCCAAAAAACAAAAAGAGACCATGAAAGTGTGCAAGTCTAAATGCCACTACTATTTACTTGATGTATAATAATGATTGTGTGCAGCTTGGTATTCATGCCACAACCCATGGTAGTCAAACTTCTTAATCTTGACTATTTCATGCTTTTAATTTTACGTTTATAGTTAGAGAATAAAATCTGACTAAACAGCTTAATCTTGGAAAATCATTAGATAGGTAGAGAAAATAAAAGGATCTCATCAGTTTAATTTAAGCCCTTGGATGATATAAGGTTAGAATTAGATAGATTAATTTTCAAATGAAAAATGGATTATAAGGGTTTTCTATTCTAAATGCACCCACATAAAATGAAGAAAAAAGTGGTAGGGTAAGTAATGGGTAAGTAGAAGAAAGGTTGCTTAAGTATAAGATTGGTTGTATCAAAACACATTCATCATGCTTAGACATATGTGCTAATATGTATGATCAATTATGAAGGAAAAAGAAAAAGGTTTACAAGTTAATTTAATTAACTCCCCCTCAGTCATTTTTCCCCTATACTTACTAATTTCCTATCTACAAGCATGTTCTAGTACTTTTAATCCTTCAAGTCAAAGAAGCTCATAGCATTTCTCTAACTTTTGGTGGGACCGCACCCTCGGCTTAATGACTTATGGACATCAAGTGCTAAAATCCCTTCATAAAATCCATTCCCCCTCCATTGCTCTAATAAAACCCCTTTTCCTAAGGTTAACCACCATTTGCCTATGAAAAGTAAAAGTCCCATGTTAAGTCCCATTTTCACTCAAAAACCCACAAAAAGGCTTTATCCTAAGTAGAAGTGTTAAATGATTATGTGGGGCATCACAATGAACAAATTGCGCCTAGAAATCATATTTTACACTATGCCTAGTGTATTTTACATTCCCACACATTCATTTCATATTAACATGCTAACCTAATGTATTACCTCCCCAATATACTTTTTTCCTGTATTAAGTAAATCCTCCATATATAATATCCCAACCAGGGAAAATTTTAAGAACCCCCCCTAAATTTATAAATATAATCAATGGGCGAATCTCCATGGTATATAGGAAAAATGGAAGGCGATTTTATCATAATATAATATGTATATATAATTTCTTTG